>SMSQ01024228.1:0-19822 GCA_019453375.1 Ctenoplectra terminalis
TTAACGACCAAACTAAGTGGGTATTAATTACGAATTTATAATAAAAAGTTAACTTTTAAAATTTTTACTATTATTTTTTCACTCTCAAAGGAAAATTATTCGATTCGCCTCGGTCTACCCTATATTCCTCTTCTATATTTGATCAAATAAATATTTTTTAACGAGGTTTCAGCTTTCAAAAATTCTTTTAATACATTCAATGTATAATTTTTACCAAAATTACATACACCAATTATTTCAATATTCTATTTTGATAACAATGCATGTTCTTAGCTTGGTAGGAAATAAATAATCGGGTATCATTCACGTTAAATTGTTATCATATAATGAGTACCTACACGTATTATATTTTACTTCTCATTAATTTTTTAAACAAAAAGCATCCTTTAAAATCTACCAACTTTCTTCGACAAGATATAAAGTTATTTACCCTTTTCTTAAAAAATTCTAGCATTCTTAAACCAATGAATATTCCAAAAGCTTTAAGTATCATAATTTCCGCAGCATAACTTTTCCACATCAAAAAATTGTTTTAATATTAAAAAATCTAATAATCCTTAAGAGAAATATCCAAAGTACAAACAGAACGTGGCAGAACATTATATTTTAATTCAATCAGATCCTCCGAAATAAGTTCTAAGAGACAAAAACTAGCATTACCAATTGTATGGAAGAAATTCTATACTATTTTAAAAATTTATCTAAAAATATCTAAAAATAACAAAAGTTAGACTATCGATTAAATCTAATGTTTTTCGTGGTATAAAATAAACCCAAGCATATCTCGTTCGGTCTTTTATGTCTAACCAATCTAACGTTTCTCGGACGCTGCATTTCTCACCTATACGCGTACATATAAGAGTAACCAACTATTTTTATTACCAATTAAGCGCAAAGAATTCCAATAGGTAAGAGTTACTATCGTTTTGCTCTGTCGACACGTCAACCAGTGTTCCACTGAAATATTTCTGGTTAACCGTCTGGGACGGAGATTTTTCCCACTGGCTTGTACCGATTCCCTTAATCTGTCCCGTCGATGTGCTGACCCGCGCCATTAATCCAAGCGCGTGTGCTACCAGTTTTGACACGAGGAAAAGGTTAGTTGCACACTCACGCTGACGTTGTAATCTCGTTACCGTCGAACTCTGCAGCTGGTGCAGATTACCTCTGATCCCAGAAGAGGATAGAACACTTAAACATTTATAGAAGCCTATGCTTCGACGTCGAAGCAGCCCGCTACTTGCGCCGCGCTGTCGAACTTTCTCTTGCTACCAGCACGTGCACCTATACAACCACCCCTAAGACCTGTGTAACACAACCTGCTGGCTGGCATGAATGCGTGCACGTGAAATACCGAGCGTGTGCAGAGGAAGGGAAAGACTGAGACTCGTAGAGAGTCTTAATGAAGCCCATTCAAGCAACCATTATCGTGGAGACCACGTAATCGTCTATGGCAGTTCTCACTTAATAATCGTATCCCATATTCTCAAGTCCCGGTAATGAGTTTTCAGCCTGCGTACACCGTTTACGCGGCTTTCGTTCGAGACGCATATTCCCGCATTTGCGTATTGAATTCAGCGATAATGGCTGCTCCATGGAACAACTCCTTATGACCTGCGTTATAGTCGATATGCTTTCTAATCCGAGTTATATCCGCTTATAGTTTCCTCATTATTAGCTGTTGAAGGCATCCATCCTCGTCTAATAGCAGGCATGCGAGAATTGTACTCGCTAATGAGAACAGCTCGCCAATAGAGTTTAGAGAATGTTTTGTTGAACTTGCACGCAATTGAAAAGTGTAACGTACAACAAATTGATTTCTAACAGCCTTGACGTTAACCAAACGAGTGTTTTAGATAGTTTGAAAATTCGTCGTACTAATTTTATGTTAATCGTTTCTATTATCGTATCCCGTAAAGTACACGTGAGACGTGCCATTTAAATGTGTGCGTGACTTTCGAGCATACTTTAACAATAATCGACCAACTGGAACGTTACGCGTGCGCGGCTATTATCTGGAACAAGTTGCCGCCACCGACGGCGCGTTCATTAATTCGCAAGTCATTTCGCGACTGCTTTACGATCGCACTGGCTTCGAACCATTCGTACAATTCGTTTGCTCGCTGCCGCTATCTACATTTGTATCGGAAAACAAATTTGTCCCGAGGATAATGGATGAAGCGATCGCCGAGTCACGGAACGTGTACCGGAAACGTGCACGAAATTCTTGCACGGCTGTGTAATTAATGAACTTCCACCATGGACAAACACACTGTCTCTGCTCGCTGTTTCAAACCCGCAACACGAAAATGCAGTAATTAGATGCAGCTACTAAAAAGAAAGTGGTCGGGTGATTATCAACTGAAGTTTGGTGATAATATTTCAATTAAGGTTTGAACAATTTTAAACTTTCGTTCCTTTTTTTTTTTTTTATTTACTTATATATTTATGTTTCGTTTCGTTGTTAAAGTTATCTTTGATATTCTTACGCGCTAACAAATGGAAACAAAAGTTGATTCCTATGTTAGTTTATTGTTTTGAAAATTTTTAAACAAGTTTGATACCAAGATACGAAAATTGATACGAAATAAAACGTATGTAGCTTATTAAGATGAAAATATTTGCATCTAATACTTGTTGCATAGCAATACGTTATTTGTTTAGTATTTGTTGCATAGCAACGCGTTACTTACTTAGTATTTGTTGCATAGCAACACGTTATTTATTTAGTATTTGTTGCATCACGTTATTTATTTAGTATTAATTGTGCTACGAATATTTCAAAAGCAATAAATTTTTTTAAATACTGATATGTTTGGATTACATTTTTTAAGACCTTACTTGACATAACATCATTTTCTCCGAGGTTGTAATTAAGTTGTCCACTTACCTGAAACAAACAAAAATCATTATAAACATTTATAAATATAGTTGTAACAACGCAACGAAAAATTTAAAATAGTTTTCATTCAATAGGATAAATCAGTGTCGTATAACACAATAAACAAATGAAAATATTTTTGTGTAATTTATTACGAGAGTCTACTGTATTTATGTTAAAATTCAATTGAATGTAAAATTACATTATAAATGTTTCAAAATTATATCTCCTCCATATCCACGACCATTATTAACAAAAACTAACTGTCATTCAGTTATTAGAAAAATATTTTATAATCTTGAACCAAGAATTCTTTACGCTTAAGCTAAAATAAAACATTCTGATATATAATATTGTACGCTTAGTTATCACAGCTTCTGTATGGTTAGCTGCTGCAAAGTTATCTTCTCTAACTATTGGAACCATTACAAAGCGAGCTTCCGCGTTATCTATTAATCACGCAAAATTGTTGAAGACTTAATCTATTTGTGTTACTTGATGACAAAATAATCACGAAGTAATTTATTATTTGTGTTACTCAAGAACTTAACAAAGACGAAGCCTGTTATGGAACGTGGGCATCTTCTGCTCACGGAATGTTATTTATTACTATTACTAATAACCAAAATGAAAATGTATATTAAATATTTTTATGTGCAATTATATTAGAGTAATTTTTAACTATACGATTGAGATTTAATTAATGATAAGAAATTTAAAATAAGTATTAATTCGTTTAGTTATTAAAAGTAATGTTACCAAGTATTTGTATTTTTAATCCGGTACGAAAAATTCCAAAACTAATGAATTATGCAAATATACTGAGAATATATACATAGGGTGTCCCAAAAGGTAAGTCTCTTTAAGGTGTAATTCCTGAGATGATATCAAGTAACTTTTTCCTTTGAGAAAATATCAAATTTCGAAAATATCAATCGATATTTTATCGTTAACGAGTCATTAACGAGAAGGATTGATTCCGCGCCGTCCTTGTGCCTCGATGAACAAATCAGGATGTATCGAAGCAACTGTGAACGAGCGTTGAAACTCAATTTATTTGTTCAATTCTCGTCAACAGTTGCTTCGATACATTCTGACTTGTTCGTCAAAGCATAAACGCGGCACAGAGTCAACGCTCCCGCTGGCGGCCAGCCGCTTTACTCGCTCTGTGATTGGTCCGTGTTTTTCGTTAATAACTCGTTAACAAAGCTGATCTTGACATTTTAGTAAAGGAAAAAGTTGCTTGAAATTATCTCAGGAATCATCCTTTAACCCTTTCGCTACTACGGGCGACTATAGTCGCTCGCCACGAATCGATTTCTGCATACTATGACGACTGTAGTCGCTCGGCTATTGGATAATATCAACAGTTGTAGTGACTCGATGAATCGCATTTATATTTGGAAATTACAAGCATACAATGGGAAAAGTAGTATTTATTGTACACGGATATGTTAAATTAGATAACTTAATACATAAGATCACAAAAAATCGTTATAGCGAGACAATACAACATATGCCACCTATGCTATGGGCATGTTTTTCGGCAAAGATCTTCGTAGCGAAATGTGAAAAAAATTTATTCCACATTTTCTATTTATCTTTTTACGTCGATTCACCACTTTTCTAGTTGTACGATCAATTGGGAAACATCCTATGTATGTAAAGTTCGCGAGAAACATCGATGCTTGTTTCTGTTAGTCCTTTGAAACGTTCGGAACTTCAACAAGAGTTATCTCGATAGATAATGAAGAGGCTCTACTTCCTATGTAAACACAACTGCTGCAAACCGGATATACCGAGGAAATAGTTTATTGTTTACTGTTGAGCGATTGAACGTTCGTGCTATGGGTTGGACGACGATGGTGGATTGGTTCGTATCATGGAGTGAGTAGTGTTTCAAGATGGGACGCGATCGAGATAGAGTTTAGAACTTTTAAGCCTAGCGTAAACTATTCAAAAACAAATGTAAAATATACGTTTTTACATTACGTATTTACATATTTTGATCATATATTTCAGTTGTAGTTGCACTATTTGTAACACTAGTTACAGAATATTGTCTGAAATTTTATTTATCCGTAATTCCTTCATTGTCCGGTAAATTGGTAATATTTTGTTTGTTCGAATTTTTTAACAGAAAATTAACATTTAATATCGAAACAGTGGCATTAATTACTTTGAGAATCATTTAAGCTACCACAGAATAATAAGTTTGTTAGTTATATTATTATTACACACATTACAAATCTTTTTTTTTTCCCTTCAAAGGAAATCATTAAATAACGACAATGATGTCTTTCGCAAAATTTCACAGAAAATACAGATTTCTTTTATAAGTCATAGAAACAGTTACAGCGTTTGCAGCACACAAAGAATTCTTTACTTTCCTCAAAATAAATGCATATTTGAAACGGAAAGGTTAATCGAATTTAAGTTACAATTAGTGACAGGTACTTTATTCCAAAAGTTTTAACAGCGAAGACCGAGCATTATATAAACTAAAATGGGAATAATTATGGAATCGGTCGTTTAATTTTATTTCACCCAATTTACTTGCAACCAAGTTTGAACTCGCACAGATCGAGCTGTTTAACTTTAAGATACTCATAATCTCTTTAAATGTGCGCAAGCGAAAACACGAAATTTCTTCGTGAAACTTATTACAATATACGTGACTCACTCGCGACGGAGGGTTTCTTACCCGCGTAGTATCCAAGAAATCAGTGTGCCGCACTACTCTCGTAATATCGGAGCCCCATTAGACGCGACTCGGTTCCTGAATTGGGTTTCGAAAGACGTCACTTTACGGAGGAAGTGCGACGCTATTACAGGCACTGCTAGTTACTACGATAGTTCGAGGAAGCCTGGGATGAGGCAGTAGTCGGGGGAGACTAAGAAGGGGTGAGACTCGGGATGAAGGGGAGGACCGAGGGTAAGGTGAAACGTAGTTTCGAGGCATCTTATATAGTACTCCCTGTTCGCTTTGTGGAGGGAACCAGCGGTGAAGGTACCCCGGCATAAGGGAAAGATGACTGAAGGAGAGAGAAAGAGAAAGGAAGAGAGCTCCGTACCTCATCGACGATATCTCTCTCTCTCCCTCTCTCTCGATTTCTCTCACACTTACCCTCATGAGCATGGTAACATCTCGATGGTGCAACTTCTCCACGACGGAGTATCTCTCTGGCGTCGAGTACGGAACAAGTTTCGCGGCGAGAGTGCACACTCCACCTAAATTAACTCGCTTACTTTGGACTTGATTGCATATCCTTATGGCTCAGCACCCACGTCCCCTATCGTCGATCGACTGTCGTCTCTTTCCCTTATTTAGATCACACGGAGAACAGTAATTACTAATGAACACAGCATTTTCATTAATTTCAAACGAACTTGAGCTGTGTCGTGTTATCCCATTGTTATGGCGACATCTTTCGTCTTGTGTTTCGTTTCTATGAGATTGGCATAAGAAATCTTCTATATCTTTTTTCTTCATCGATATAGTAGTATTAACACTTAGTCAACCGAATGGGGAGATCTCGCCGTTTTTAAATACGTTGCTGAATGACCGACTAAGATCTCCCGGTTTTGAAATAAATCGCTACATGACTTAACCCTTTGGCCTATAACTACGAGTCTAACTCGTGGTAAAGTATGTGTGCTATAGGCGAAAACCACGAGTCTGACTCGTGGTAAAGAACTTGTGTCATAAACAAATTATTTTTGTCAACTGATCAATTGATTATGATTACACCCTAGACGTCTTAAAATTACTATTTTTACCTAAACATTGTTTATTATTTCACAATTCCTTTTGTTGCACTGAAATATATGTCATGAAAAGTATACATTTTGCGCCAGTTCGGGTACATGGCTGAACAGTTGAATGGCACGGCGCACGACCGATTTTTTTGTTTACTAAAGCTCGCGCAATTGGCAGATATCGTGTAGACCAAGGGGTTAATTGAGAGATCTTACATCTTTTCTTTAGCAACGCGCAGTCTATCATTTTGTTTCTTGTTTTTCTTTTCCTATTTAATGGTACTCAGTTTTAGTTGTACACTTATTCGTGGCAAGCGAAGTTGGCTAAGTGTTCAATTCCACGTAACGCGGAAGATTCAGTGAGACACTCAAAATACGGACGTTCTTCCTATAATAAGGTAAGTCGAAATCGCAAAAGCAAGTTTACCGAAACATTTACGATATCAAATTGCGATAATACCCGTTGTCTCTTTACACACTGCTCGTCATAATTATAAGGCACCCCAAATTTTTCCAGTGTCACCGTCTTCCATATATTTTCGGTGAGTAGAATCGTTATCGCTGATGAAACGTGGCGCTGCGATTAATTTTAGGCGCACGATGCACGCTGTCCACCCATCTCATACTGTACCTCTAAAAATTTCGCTGGTTAAAATCTGTTTTCTGTCGAAGAGTAATGAATCCAACGAAGAACATTTAAGGGCTCTTTGTTAGCTGTATTTATATAAATCAGCACCAATATCAGCACGCTGATCAGCTTAGTACAGCGATAACGCACGCGTGAAGTGAACTATCGGCAAATACGTTTCAAAATTCGGTACAGAGTATTCCAAATCGTATTTTTAATAAAACATTGTATTATTGCTTTGTAATGAAATAAAACTATTATCCGTTGAAGTGCATTATAATTATAACGCGGTGGAAAACCACATTTATCCTATTATTCTAACGAATATCGGAACGCTAATGAGCTTAGGACAGCGATAACGCACGCGTGAAACGAACTATCGGCAAATACGTTTAAAAATTCGGTAGAGAGTATTCCAAATCGTATTTTTAATAAAATATTGTATTATTACTTTGTAATGAAATAAAACTATTATTCGTTGAAGTGCATTATAATTATAACGCGATCGAAAACCACATTTATCCTATTATTCTAACGAATATCGGAACGCTAATGAGCTTAGTACAGCGATAACGCACGCGTGAAGTGAACTATCGGCAAATACGTTTAAAAATTCGGTAAATAGTATTCTAAATCGTATTTTTAATATTATTCAACTTATCGATAAAACGTTGCATTATTGCTTTGTAATAAAATAAAACTATTATTCGTGGAAGGACCTTATAATTATAACGCGATCCAAAACCACAATTATCCTACTATTTTAATCGACGAAGTTATGCATACGAATTTTTTCTCTCAAAATCGTCATTTTTATCAATATTTTAATAAATTAGATCGATTCCACTCGCCAGAAATATGTGGAGGACGGTGAAACTGGAAAAATTTGGGATTCCTTATAATTATAAAGAGCAGCGTACGAGAACATGTGGGTGGCGCTACTTCAATCTTGGATATAACTGCCGGCCCCTTTTAGCTCCTTACATCTCATCACCCAATCCTTCTGCGAGATTCGTATAATACGTTACCGTCTGCAAGTGTTGAGTGTCAGTATTCGAATGTTGGCAGCTAGGAATACCCTACAATGGTCCGCAGACGCTACCAGTTTGACTTTCACCGACACCGACGGCTTTTGCCACTCGCCGCCACCGTGAATTTCCTACAACTTTCTATTGAAATCTCCGGCGGATAGGAATAACGGCTCGTAGTAGATGGTAGCGGTGCCAAGAAGGGTGGGTAGACGACGAAACGGTGAATTGAAATCAACTATGGCAGCTCGGTTCAACACGGTCGAGCGGAATCGACGTCGAACTTCTTTTGACCTTCGAAGATAGAAGGTACCGAACAAGAAAACGCATATGCACCGACGTTTCAAGCTGTACTTGCAATTACATTAATTGACACGTAAATAAATGTATATATTGAAAAGTTAAAAAAAATATTTATAAAATACAAAAGTTGTTCACGCGTACATGTGAAATAAAAATCCTTGTTTTTGTCCATGTTCCAACAGAGTTAATCTTTAGCTAGTTATCAGGTTGGTGCATATGAAATGTCGGATTTTCTTAGTAAATAATAGTAACCTCGTGTCATTTTTTGACCTTAACAATTTACAAAATGTGATATAATACCATGAAATGATTAATATTTATTGTTAGAGCAAGTTCTTTTGATGTTTGACGCGAATTATTTTCCATCGGCGCTTTCAATACATCGTTATCCAGTGACGCTTCGGTTCTACCACGCAACTCATTTCGTAGAGAAATTTCTAGAACGGAATTTTGCGAATTAACGCTGAACTTTCCTCTTGTTCACAATATTCTGTCTAGACGTTCTGTTTATGTTCCGAGTGATTTTTCTAGCATTATTGTCAAGTTTGTGTTCATAGAAGAAAATTATACGAGTATCAACGAAATTTATACTTGGAATAAATCTTTAAAGAGTGGTTAAAATGCACAATTTAGGAAAAAGTGTTTTGAACATAATACGACTCTGATAATAGATAACCGAACTGTATAAAAGGTTATCTCATAAACAATCATACGATGGAAACAGGAATACAAATATTTACATGTAATCAAAATCCGGCATTTCATATGTACCTAATATTAATTTCTATAAATAGTGATTAATAGAATTGTAACTCTGATTAAATTTTTTAAGCGTAGTTTAAACAATTACAATTCAATTCAATTTATCGAGTACCTGTCTGTGACTTCTTCTTGTTTAATTTATTAATTTTTCTTTCTAAAATGTTAGAAAACAGTTTTGACATTTGGAATGTAAAAGTACCATGAAATTGTACGTATCTACCATTAAGAATATATTATATGCTTTTGATATATTGAAATTTAAATAATTTAAATAATCATTGCAATTAAGATGCCTGACAATTATCCGTGGAACTCTAGACGGACATTTGTCTTGTTTGATGGTTCAAGAAAAGTAATTAAGCCTCGGTGTTCGTTTCGCGCATTGTAGGCAGTAAGTACCGCTGAAGTCGAGTGCTGGAAGACTCCCAGTGAATCAAAGGATCAAGTCTCACGGTTACGGAACGAAAGGAAACATGATACTTTAGAAATTCGTGAGAAGATCGTATCTCTTGCAAAGAGAAAGGTACCGTAGGAGAGGAAGGAAAGAAAAAGGGAGAGAGGAGTTAGGTCTGGTGAACTAATCAAGGATTTCTCGCCTTGAACCGCGGAGCAGGAGCTCGTTTCCTTTTAGGTGACGACGATGAGAGCATGGATGAAAGAAGAGGATAAAAAAGGACGACTATCCACTCTATCTGCCTCTTACGAAGATCCGGGTTGAGTTAGTCTAATGAAGAGCTTTATAATACGAGCCACCGAGACATATAGCGCTTCTAACCGAATATAGATGCTCGGTCTCGGTTATCCGAGTCGGAGACGAAAGAAAGAACCGAGAACAATAAAGCTAACGAAAACGAACGAAAGTATAAGGTTACCAATTTGAGACCTTAAAATGACCGTAAATAAGTAATAAAGAACGAGAGAAGAAGTAGGAACCTAGACAATAAGCGCAATTTCATGTTGTACAGTTTGTGGTGCTACATTTTATGCGTAACTTAACCCTTTGAGGTTTGAGCCATGTTCCACACTTCAACTGAACTGGTTCATTTTAAATAAGCTGTATTTAAAAGTTGTTAATAATTTGGCTAAATTTTCATATTTGTAGAATTAATAATGTATCGTCATTGATAAATTTCTGTTAATTAAGGTTTAATGTGAAAAGAATAAAGTTTTGTATCTTAACTCGATATGTAAACTCGATATAAGACTCCAAAGGGTTAAGACTGTTGCGTTGTTCGGAAAGTTTATACAGGCGGCCCTCGACTTTCGCACATTCTATTTTCGCACAATTTGCTATTTCGCACATTTTTAATGAATCAACTGTTTAATCCTCTGCGATCTGATGTCCCCTGAGAGTCTAGCCATCGGATTACAATGTTGTTCGGATCAAGAGAACAAAATAGTTTCAGTCTTGCATTAGGGCGTGCATCAACGTGTTGTGTGTTTTCCTAATTTATTTGTTTAAGTTTAACCCTTTGACTTCGGCGCGTTCTCGGAAGAATCCATCGATACGGACGGCGCGTTATTTGCACGTCAGTCGCTGCGACTGGGGTCGTCCACTGTCTACTGACCAAAAGAGTACCCGAAAGATACTGAAACAACTAATTAAAAATACTGAAACAAACACCGGTACTTCGTTGTTATGCTATTTAACTTGTTATATTCCATGTTAAATCAATCGGTAAAACAGTAAAGATGTTATAGTAAAAAAATGTACAGGGCGTATATTTACGGCTTTCGTATATATTGATAGACTTGTGCGGTATCCTTTCTGTTTATTGAAGGAACAATTAAGGACGTATAAGAACGCTACTAGTCAAAGGATTGTAAAAGTTTACCATACCTTCTACAAAACAAGTTTGACATAATAATTTTTTCTATGCGAAGCGGAAGAAAACTGTGCATCTAATAATTACGGTTAAATGGCAAAAGAAAAAAAATTCCAGAAACACGTGTCCCCTATTTTGATTCATAGTTTACATATATAAATATACAAGAAAATGGATTGACATTTACTAAGAAAAATGATTAAAAACAATATAAATTCTTAATATATTATTTTAACAAATGACTTTTTTTTTAATTTTTTATGTGACTTATTTTGTTATTCAAAAACACATAATCTAGAAAAAAAATTTGTTCTACACCCTCTAGTTTCAGAGATATACTTAAAAATATATTTTCACCCCATAATCACCCCCTTAACGTGGACGATAGTCGATAAAAAAAAATACGTGTCAAATATTTTTCTTAAAACTATCTCTCACGTAAGTTTCATCAAAATCGGCTTGTGCCACTTCAATATGTTCCCTTGTGAGTGTCGTTTCCTTTTTCAACTGAACGTTAGTAGTTAATTGTTCTTTATCTACACTTATTTTTCAACGAATACATGATCCGACTACTCTACGATTGCAATCTTCGCAGTTTTGTATTCGAAACATAATAACGAAAAAAATATTTTGAAAAATATTAATATATTACTGTATTGAAATACTAATATGTATTTTTATTGGTATTTTATAAATCGTTATAATTTGAAGTGGCAAAAATGAACAGTGGACTTTTCATAACGAAGAAAACTCAAGATCTGTATTTAACACTAGAACTACCGATGATTAAAGTATACCTATTTGTTCAAAACAATTCAAAATGACTGCTCGAAAAAATATAAAATGCAAAGGAAATAAATCTTTATTCATATTCGTTACAGAAAATCACAAAAAATTCCTGAAAATACAGCATTGCGAATTTATAGAATTTATAAGAGAAACTGCGAACCAGTCATTTTGACCACTTCGGTAGTTCTAGTGTTAATATCCTTTTTTCATCGTAAAAATACAGTGGTAGATCGACTTATGAATTTAATTCGTTCCTGTTCGTGGGTTCTACCTCGAAATGTACATAGTTATCTTATATTGTATCTTATGGAAAACCAATTAGATAATCCGTTTCCAGATTCAAGAGATATTGAAAATATAAAATATGCATCTTTATACCATTATTATTTTTATTAATAAAACCTTTGGTTTAACCTTTGCTTTGCATAAAAATCATTTTTTGTTAAATAAAAAGAAAACGTTCTTCTATTAAATTTGAAAAGCATCACAGTTCGTACTTCGAGGATAAGTTCGTATCTAGAAGCTAACACGGTATATGAAGCAAGTTCGTATCTCGAGTGGTTCGCAAGTCGAGGTACCACACTGTATTAAAGTACAATCAAAGATCTGTGTTAGGATAACGGACTAACACAAGTTTATGATACGGACACGCCAGCTGCTATTTTTTAGAACTTGTTAATTTTACCGTTTTTTGCATGCTAGTAATTTAATAACCAGGAGAACCGTCGAAACCTTAGTTACTACCTGAGCCTTCGGCCTCTCTGCTCAATAGCAATTCACGTATCATAATCTTTACCCCTCGGACTACGGACTCGACGAACACATGGCAGCCAGCTTTGACTTTACTCGATTTACCGAAATATTTCCACCACCCAAGGACTGTCTTTTAGAAAACGCTCCAACTGCAGAAACGCACATAGATTGGACAATACAGTTTTCCCACTACAAAAATTAGCTTCAAGGACACACCTTTGGACGGACAGAATTTAGATATAAGGACAAGAGACATTCGTTAAAGATTCTGTTCGTTCGTGTCGCGGTTTGATCTCGCGGATCTTCTCCTGGTCGAGGGTGTAACGCCCCGACGTAACCCTTTCGGGGGTGCGAGTTCTCGGCGCGACGTTATCCGCAAATTTAATTTTAGATAACTGTTTAAAAAAGGTCCCGATTGTTGGACCCTTGGGTGATTTTTGACAAGAATGTTTGTGTCCCGACCGATGGACTCGTGATTCTGGAATTTCTATATTGATGTCTCGACTCGTCGACTTGTATTTTAAGAATGTCGTCTCTTCCTGGTGTCGCGACGGAGGAAGGACGAGAGGGCACACTGATTGGTCATCGTTCGAAATCGGCGATTTACCAATCAGCGTGCTCCTTAGATACCGCGACCACCCCTTCCAGTGCGCCCTTAGCACGTTTTTTCTGTGGAGAGGGTGTCGCGATACCTGGAAGACGCGAGGACTTCGTAGGTTCGGCAAGGCCGCGGAGTTTCCGGCAGGTACAAATGTTCGAGCACGTGTACCGGTCGATGTACCGTTCTTAATTACCCTTGGGAAACTCCGAGTTCGTGACAGATGGTCGGCTATCGAGGACAACCAAAAAATAAACTCTACGGTCATTGTAAAAAAGGCCGGTTGGACGGCTGAAATATTCGAAAATGTCTTTACTCAAAAATAGCCTCTTAATTGCGAGTCTGTCATAAACCGACCTACGAAAATCCTCACGTTTCTGTTCCTTCGGACGGAACAGATTCATTCGTTCATTAATCACCATAGTATTTTCACTCTCATTCATGGACATTGGACTGTGATATCTGCTAATTGTGTTGTACACCTAAATATATAGAAATAAAGTATTGTTATCGTTTTGCAAATTGTCTTTTGCTACATACACGGCTCCAGGAACTTTGTGGGAGCTAAACAATCTGTTTCTTTCGATATTTCGTTAATTGCTACATAAATATAAATTCGTCATCTTCCTAGCATAAAAAGTAAAGCAGTGACCGTTTTGTTGTACGAGTATATGTTTGTTATTTGTGATCAGTGACGCCATAAAACATCCCGAGTGAAACTACACTAATGTAAGGGAACAAGAAACTTCTCGTACGAAACAACCATTTCATTCTATCCGAAAGTACGTCGTTTTGATCTTCCGCCTGACGGCTCAAAGATCCCTTAAAAGAGGGTAACTAGGAGCAAGACATCTCATTAATTAATGCAACGCATTGTATGAATTTATAACAGAGAATATCGTTGTGTTTGTCAAAGGTTCGCTACTAGACTTTGAAACAAAGACCTATTTGTTCATTGTCTAATCCAAATTATTATTGAAATAAATGTTTTTCGCACTTTTCATACCAATAAATTCAGTATTCAGTATTATTTATTTACAAATATGTATGACAAAATTGATCAAGGGTGATAACCTGCTTCATATATTTTTGATGGAACTATTTGTTAATTAATTGCTTAGATTAAAATTCATATATGTACTAAAAATTATTTGTACACAAAAAGGACTTTAAATTATGGCTATTTAATTTATTGTTCCAAAAGTGGTAAATTAAATTGATTAAAAATTGAAGTTTGTTATTTCTTAGAGAATTAAAGGCACAAGAAACGCATCTTTGGAAAACGCTGTTCAGATTAGGTTCGAATTAGGTTAGGTGAAAAATAATATGCTTGAGTTGCACGCAGAATAAAATAACAAGATTGTTCGAACTTTAACAATATGAAACACAGTACGAAAATTGGTGAAAATCCTAAGTTTCGAATAAAATGGTTTTAAATAACACGGAACAAATTACGTGTTATTCGAAAAAAGTGCCTCTAGTTTTTATAATTAGTGAAGCATATAGTGAATTATATGTAATTCAGTTGAAATTCAAAACTGAAATTTAACAAAATATAAGACAACGTATTTTTAGTTTATTCTAATTCTTTAAAACTCGAATATGTATCTTTTTCTAATTTAAATTGTTTTTTAAATGTCATAATAATTCGTGTATTCTGATTGAATTATTATCAATATTGATTTCTGTACATATTTCAGGAATACAAACATAACGATTGAATTAAATCTCTGTTACAGTATTCTGTCTAGCAATATTTTTCAAGAAATTGCTGATTCACCACCGAACAAATCAAGGTGTCTCGTTACACTGCACGGAACGACAGCGACCCACGTTCACGGTTGATCACTACACGTTGCCCTAAGGAGGGTCTTCCGCTCGTTAGTGTCAAATCGTATATATATGTCGAATATTGATCAATTATTCGATCCTATTACTAGCCGGTAATGCCTAAACTTCGGCTATCTTGTTCTGACACGTCATTATACCATCGCTTAATAGATCAAAGTAAAAGTTACATGTGTTTTTCTCGCTATAATGATTGTTATCATAACAGTATTAGATAAGTGTTGGATTACTGCCAATATTAGTTGAATAAAAACTATTAACTTAAGACAAAAACGAGTGTTTCACTGTTCTTAGGAATGTCTTTGAATAGACAAAATAATAGGACTGCCAGATGTGTCCTGTAGAAATCAGAAAGTCTGGGCGCTTGAAAATATAACCGTCTCCAGGCATAAGTGGACAACGATTTTTCCCTTTTTGAGAGCCCAGGTCAGTTCAGTTTAAATAGAGAGTTGAACGAGTAAAGACGTTGCTGGCTAAGCCGTGAAATATAGTAAAATAATTAACAAAGACTATCTTGTTTTATGTAAACGTAACCCATATTACAATAATAAGTGAAGTCAGATGTTAACCCTCTATGGGACCGTGTGACTTAAAAGTTACAAACTGACGTATCTATATTTGAAAAAATTAATTTTGTTTAGTTATCACTGCACTATTAAATTTGATTACTGTATTACTATAGTGACACCACGATTCATCTACGGTAATTATTAATTAAAACATTTTCAAATCAAAGTGAAAAACTGTAATCAACCGTAATTTTTTCTCCAATAAGCAGACAAACTTCGGGCTATAGAGGGTTAAAGATATTTTAATTTGAATTTTTTATCAAATGGAATAACAAGGTCAAATCTCACTGGATTTACAGAAGGATTTTTAACAAATCATTCAAGGTCGAAAACGACAAACTTCTTCGTACAGTGACGTTTATGCATATAGGGTGATTTATTTAAGTAAGGCTGTCTAAATGTCTCTTCGAATTGTGATAACGAACAAACTATTTGATACGTAATTGGAATAGTATCGAGGAACCAATATGCTGCAAGAATTTTTTTTTTTCCTAAGTTATTTTTTTAGGAGATTTCAAGATCATTTAAAGTATACATATGTATATCAAATATTTTTGTACCATTACAATTTGAAAAAATATTTAGGTAGCCTTACTTACGTAAAAATATAAATAATATCTTTTAATACATTACACATTGCAACTTCCACTTTCAGTAGTAGGCGAACTATTAAGTTGTTGCGAATGAAATGTTGGAATTATTTATAAAACTTTCAGAGATTATTTTTTTATTAAATACAATGCACTTTTAATTTGTGTGGAATATCTTGTATGCCTTAACGAGCATGAGATTCAACCAGATTTCTTAGTTCGTCATTGTTGATCGCTTCTTTTAGGGGACTACAAGGTATAATTTTCGAGGTTTGTATCTTCAGTATGAAATTTTTCGAAGTAACGTCGAATTGTTCGTTTATGAACAACGTCTTTTTCAAAAGCAGTGTTAATATTACGAGAAACTTCCATTGCATTATGATATAGTATAAATTTATACGAGAAGAGCACTCGAATTAGACTTCTATTCATTGTTTGCTTTGTTTCACTTTTTACCATTTTATTTTAAAATAGTTCATTATTTATTAATCATGTTCAATCGAGCTAGCTTAGAGTTTTATATTCATATACGCCATTAACGTTACTTTAATAAGTATTTTAGATTAGTACCATTTAATGTTACTTTTAATTATATAATGACATAAAATTGGACATTTCATATGCAACAACCTAATATAATCATGAAGGAATCTCGAAAAACCTAGGCCAATGGTATTTTCACTTACACATTCGTACCCCATAAAATTTCTTCTATTTTTTTTAATTCTAAAATATTTTAGATTTACAGGATATAGTATAGTATTAAAAAAGTAAACGCAAAAATTAAACATACTAAATCTGATAAATGAATATTTAGAAACACAGTATTTATGTAACATGAGCTTCATTTCGGATTACAGCAGGGTTAAGACAGATATATATTTTTACACACACAGTCCATTCCCTGGGAGCTGCTTATTCTCACATAACTTTTTGTGTTTTTGATCAATTTTTTCCATGCAAATAATATTTTTATCTAATGTATTGGTCACTCGGATTTTTATTAATTTTATCAGAATAATTTTGTGTAACTGAAAGGATGTACATCTGGTTTGTAATCTTATTTATATAGTATGTCGATCTTTGCAACATAATTAAATAGAGGACTATTGAAGACAAACGAGTAAAAAAATGAAAGGATCTTTATCCTTGCTAAATTTCTACACTAACAATAAAACTCGAGAATTTCGTTCGTTCGAAGCAATTTTTACCAGATAATTTTTCGTTACCGATCAATTTTCGCGAACAAACATTTGTTAATTACTTTCTATACATTTTAAATCAATGTTATGCAGTTCATGTAAATTTGCACAAATTGAACTGTATACACAGCGCCGTTGAATGTTTCTCCATAACTAAGTGTGTACTGGTTATACAGAAACTTCGTGAATATTAACAAGATGTAATAAAAAAGTTAAAAAGTTCGCTTCCTTTTTCGATTTACCGTCATTTTATTATATGCAATTAAAATTGCCTCGAGGTGAACTATCATTTATCCACGTACTGAAAAATGAGATTCAAAATGAATGATGCATCGTTTTAGCAAATATTTAATATCACGAATTTGCAACTGTCCATTACCGTGAGTAATAAAGCAATACGTGTAATATTAGAACGATAAAGCTAAAAAGAATTTTAAAGGGAAAGAAGGAGCGAGGGACGAAATAGGGACTGGGAGAACGATTTAGGTTGGTGGTTCGAGGGTGCCGAACGACGAACGGATGAAGCCCGCGCAACGAGAAGCCCAATGCACCCGTCGGGTAATTCTACTCGCTCGAGTACCTACTGCTCCCGCGAATACGGGAACCTCGGTAGGCAATGCACGGTTGCGAGAGAAAGGATGCTGCTTTGATAGCCGCGAGGGAAGTAGATTGGTAAGGCCGATGCGCTAGATAGAGTTCATTGGCTCTGCTCTAGATCAGGAGGGTTTACGTTCAGGCATAAAAAAAGGGATCGGAATGCTTTGGAATTGGTTGAACGCGCGCAGGATTGTTTGCGGGGATGGAGCGTGGATCCTGCTAAAGCCAGCGATTTTGCCGTGAAAATCAGACTATTGATTTGAAAATGACAGTAAAACTTTCTTTCTTACGGTGTGTTGCGACCGAACGCGTTTCGTACAGATGGAAATTTGAATTTGTTCGAAAACCAAACTCGTAAGTCCTGATTTCTGTTTCGCGTTGGATAGAGCAACAATGTTCGCGACAACGGATTTCGAAATCGAGGTTGTCGGTTGTTGTAGCTGAAATATAATTTGACTTTGTTCTTTAGAAAATTATTTTGAATTTATGATACAATTAAATTGCAAGAATAAGCGATAAAAAATTTTTGAGATCGACGACTAAAGGGTCTGTAGAAATACATTTTTAGAATTTTTCATTCATTAGAATGTAACCTCACGCTTCAACTCCTTCTTCAAAATTATTTTTTAAAATATTCGTCGGTCGGTTACATTTCTGTTGTTACATCTTTCTTGGTTTTTTCGTTATTTTAAAATATTTTACTGAATTTTCCTACAGGGCATCGTCGCGTGCAACATAAATGTATATGTCACGTATATGTAAAGGTGATGCGACGCCTAGCGTCGAGGCAATTTTTACACGAAGTGTCTGACCATGTCACACTGGTGCAAAAGAAACATAATTGTACCTCTCCCTTTTTTCATTCGTTGATGCGAAGAGTGTGAGTAACCTGTGACACCGATTGCGAGTGTGTCGAGCGCCTTAGCGCCCCCAGCGATATCATCGCTGAATAAACATGACATTATTAAGCGGACCGCTGCCCGGCAAACACTCGCGAATTAACATACAAATTGAGCAGCGAGAGCGTTCAGCTTCGAAACACCGAAAGGAGAAACATCATGCTCGTGTGCCCACTAGGATATTTCGATTTAGATATTACAAGTTCCACGTGCACGCGAGATGAAAATTCCTCATCGAAGTCTGTATATCGAACAGAAAAGTTATTTCTTGTTACGATACTGTCGATTACGCTAATGCATCGCTGCGTGATGTTTTTCTTTACACGTCTGTATGCAAATTTTTGAAAAAAGAAAGAAAAAAAAAAAGTAAATTGGTTGCCAATAAACAATATTTTAATAATTTTTAAATTGTAATTGTAAATTATTATTTTATAGCATGCAAATTATTAACTTCCATTTAAAAAAATAATATAAATACTAACTATACGAATAAAGCTTACGAGAATTTATTAAGAAACACAAGAAGGTTGTAAAAGCAGACATATTCAATACTTGTGCGTTCAGTAATTCTTCGCACGATTACGCGTGTAGTAAAAACATTGTTTATCTTAAATTTAATTAAGAATTTTTTAATAATATGCCTTATCATATATATTACTGTATTCTAAATGTAGAGCGTGTAATGAAGTTTCACTCGAACCACAGTGGCGCTTCCCACTGACAATTGAATATAAATATGTAGAGATCTATTAACTTTTAAATTAAAAAAAAAAAAAAAAAAAAAAAAAAA
>SMSQ01024228.1:20192-68131 GCA_019453375.1 Ctenoplectra terminalis
GCATGTTTAATTAATATCAATGAAACATTCATGAAGCGAAATACAAAAACTGCATGTTCGAATAACAATACGAACTCTTATAAATTCTTTATTATTTCAACATCTAACGCCTAACGCGCCACGCGCCGTGACACATGCTAAAGCGAAAAGCCATTTTAGCTCCGGCTATTGGACACGAGCGGAAGCCCGCATCCCGCGGAATTATATTTTTCCATGGAAAAATAATTCGTCCCCCGATGGTAGGGCAGCTGTACCGTTTTCAGCCTGGTGGCATGCTGTGCATTGTTCCCTCGCGAATGGGTAATGAAATTAATTCTTTTTTCATCAGCCTCTATCAAAAAGTAGAACACCGCTCGTACCAGCCACGTTATACCGGCACGATGAAGCATGAACTTAAGCCCGTCCCTTTTCATTTTCTCTTTTTCCCGCAGAGAGAACATCGTTGGATCATTTCTCGAAGCGAAATACATCGACAGGAACCTCCGTGTTGGCCGCCCTCTATCGCGCTGCATACAAATGATGAATTACGAATATCGATCCTACGAGAGAAGGGGATGAAACGACCGACGGGCACAGAGTGTGAGTGAACCAACGAGAGAAAATGGATGGGAGAGAGATGGACAAGGGGGTAAGGGGGTGAAGCAGGATAGAGATGGAGGGAGGGTAGTAGGAGGGATTGGGAGGTGGTTACACAGAAGGGGAGGCAGGAAAATTATTCGCGTCACGCCAGGCGCAAAAAGCGAATTTACGAATGAGATGTGCCGGCGCAGCGACGCCGATGCGGCCGGTTGGTCCCAGCCTTGATTTCGACCAAGTTTAATTGAGTGTAGCACTCTTCCGCTGGGAAAACGACACTACGACCAGTCTCGAACTTCAACGAGAACTTTGTCGCAGAATACAGACGTTATGGAGGTCCCGTATACCGCGAGACGTCGCAGGGAAAGTTAGAGAAGTGGCGGTTCGACGAACCCCCTTCTTTTTTTTTTTTTTTACGAGAGGACGTTTTTATTATTATTACACGAAATGAGCACTTTTCCTAACTTTCTATCCTTTTCTCTAGCACCGAATTAAGATCGATGGTGTAACGCTTCGTTTATGTGGTACGGTTATGTCTCGTATTACGAACCAAGTTTTTTCCTTTGAATTTTCTTGTATCCATCCAGGACGATGCCTTTACGTTAAAAAAGTTTGGCGATTTAGCCAATGATGGCAACACACGATCATGTTATGGTTACGAACTTATTTTATGTTCGTACAGTAACATTTTATGGTGGGCCACTCTTAAGACCACAAGTGCATCGACGAATTTTGATGATGAAAAGTTGCTAGAATAACCTCGTCTGGAACCAGTTCTTATAGAAATTGCAAGAAATTATTATACGAATCGTCTAGAAATATTTTATTTTATTTATTCAAGAAATTTTTACTATGCATTTCTATTGTGCTTCATTCGACTTGTGAGATCTATCTTGTTATAGTAACGAAACTTTTATTTTAGCAATGCAATAAATAATATTCGTACGTGCACGAATTACATTTATTGTGAATTTTTATTATTTGATAAATTATTGAAAACGTTGAAGAAAAATTACCACCGCCGAATAAATAAATGGAAATTTCAATTGAAATTTTTTTCGCCGCGCTATAATATTTAAAACGGACAAATAAAGATTCAGGGGGAGTGTGGTATACGAAGATGGAGTGGAAGTAGCCGCCATCAGCGCGATAATGCGTGGTGAATCCGGGAATCAGTGGACCATGGAAAACGTATGAAGTTTCCGGCGTCGAGCCATGGCTGGCTGGTTCCACTGGCTCGGATACTGGAATTTTAACACTTCGGTCGTGACAGCTGCGATATTACATAAGAGATTACGTCGATTTCTCTCAAATCATTACTATATTTATTACTCGTGGATTTATTGTGTTTTATGTTCGCTTCGGAAAAATTTATCATTTTACCGCCTTTTCCACGGTTTTATTTTCGTATGAGTTTTCTATTGTTTCATCGCATCTACTATAAAACACGAAACGCGTCCAAACGATACGACTATAAACTTAAAATAAAAAAGATCTATCGTTATCGATTTATCGTTTCAAATATTTTTATATTTGCAATTAGAAAACATGTTTACTCATATGACCGGAAATGAAATTTACTTTTTCATAAATACTGTGCTGTTAAATATTCTTTTATCAGATTTATTGTATTTATTTTTCGCGTTTACTTTTTTAATATTGTGTATTTTGTCTAAAATATTGAATAATTAACAAATATATATTTGATACGAATATGTAATATAAGTGAGAAGAATAATAGGGTAAACCCTCGTATGTACGGTTCCTCGAATGAAAATTTACCCAGTTTCGATTTCTCTTCGATTGTATTGTAATTTAATGTATTTATTTAAAATATGAAGTTACGAGTAAAAAACAATTTTTTCAGATGTTTTCTAACATATTGTAGAATTGTTGAGTTAGTACAGATAAAAATACTCTATTACTAAAATATAACAAAGTTTTTAATACTAATTCTATGCTCTTTAACTGTATATGTCTCGCGCACTCTCTCGATTCTCTTCCAAACTCACCCTCAGACTCTCTATTCACAACTCTCCCGCACACGCATTTTCCCTAACCATATATTCCAACATTCTCTCTCTTTTCATTCCTTAATGTCTCTCAGTCTGTCCAGGCATTCTCCGAAATTCTTCGGTCACACGATGATCTCGTTCGCTCGGTCCAAACACTCTTCTTTCGCACTTCTATTGCTCGATGTCGAGTACTCTTCGTTCTGACATCTATCGTGCTAGACTAAACATTCATTCCGGACTCACGATTCCATTCCCACAATATTAACACGTTAAATGGCGTGGGGGTCATCGGTGACCGCCGATACTGGGCTCAATAAAATCGCACAATTCAAGTTAAATGACAGTATTTAAAGAATATTCAATATTATCATCGTTATTACAATGACACGAAGATATTAGTGCGCGATAGAACATATAAAAATAGTTTAACGTCCGCACATTTCATGCTAAGATTCATACTTGTCGCCGGTATCTACTTTTCGCAAAATATTCACATTGTATAATACTATAAACCTCCTAATATAACCTTAATTTATTTTATTTTATTTTTTTATGAAAGGTTAAACGTTGGAAGATGAAAATTAGTTGATTCAAATTATGTATCGCGAGACGAAGACAGCGAAATATTATTCGAATTAACGTTAAATAAAGTCCAACGATTAAAAAATATTAAGAATTGAAAGGAACAAACCTAAAAACAGCCAAAATTCATTAACAGACGAGTATCAAATCCGCAATTCACACCGAAAAATCACACGTACGCGACAGAGCTTACCAAAGTGTTAACACTTTACCGACCGGTTCATTAGAGCGCGAATACATCGCTAACACCGGCTCAGTTTGGCTATCGTGCAGAAATATAAGCGCTTATTCTTGCATCTCTGTTTTTAAATCGAAATTCGTGAGAGTGCTTAGTATATCGTTTCTCTTATTGTAGGGTAATTAAATTGAATAAAATTTTTAATTTTCATAATGTCGGTATTAAGCAGCAAGCGGTGGATAAACGTTGGCTGTAAAAAGCCGATTAATAGGCCCCCGATCGATGAGCGTTGGTTGCAAAAAGCCGATTAATAGGCTCCCGATTGGTAAAGTGTTAAAAATATGAATCAAAGTTTGTCTCCCTTGCATTATGTAATTTTTCATACACCTTTTATTTTTATTTCTTCGATACAAATGGATACATTTTACTTCTCGGTCGTTCTAATGTTAACTCTTTGCACTACATTGGCGCCGCGATGGCGACATTTGTAATTTTCTCCAAAAGTTATGTTTTAAGTTAAATTGTTATTTTCGTTAATTTAAATTCTTGTTTTGGTTTTTAACTCTTTGGGGCACGCTGGGATTAAAAGTGTTGATATATTGGGTTGTTCGGAAAGTAATTTCCTTTTTTCCCGATAGAGGATTTAATTGTATTATTTTGCACCCAACTTCACACATAAGCCGCATAATTATTATATGTTTTGAGAGCAAATATAGCAAGGTTTGTGTGTGAAAATGTCCATTTGATTCTAGGCAGTAGTTTTTGGTTGGTGCCCTTTTAAATATGGAGAGCAATAAGCAGCATTTCCGTCATATTTTACTTTTTTACCATAGAAAAGGTAAAAATGCTGTTCAAGCCAGAAAGAAATTAACCGATCTGTATGAAGAAGATGTGTTGACGGTACGCCAGTGCCAGAACTGGTTTGCAAAATTTCGATCCGGAAATTTTGATGTCGAAGATGCACCACGTTCTGGAAGGCCGGTTGAAGCTGATAAAGACAAGATAAAGGCATTAGTTGATGCAAACCGGCGAATAACAACACGAAAGATGACGAAAGGTGCTGGACCAGAATGGCCAATATATAATTTAATAAAATATTTGTTCATTATACGAAAATTGTCTTTCATTTTCACAAAAAAAAAACGAAATTACTTTCCGAACAACCCAATAGTAAATAAAAGACTAACATCATTTTTGTAACTATTTGTGAGGGTCGTGAAAGGGTTAAAGGAAGTAAATTCCTGTTAGAATTATTGCATAATATCGAATTCCCAGAAGCGAATGATATATTTGATCGGAAATATATCAAAGTTGTCAGGAGTCAAACGCATTTGTCATTCGCGCCTTACACTTCACACATGACCGAAGATAGACGCGATCTCATTTCCGCATTCTCATTGTTTACGAGTCCATTATCGGCAAGTAGACAAACGAGCTGCGTTGTATCTAATTTCTGGGTGCCAATTGGAAGGAAACGTTTTCGTTTCGGCACCCCTTCAAGAGCTCGTCGCATTCTCTCGCAGCCGTCGACGCGTTAATGAAAGTACGACTGTTAAAGCTGAAGGGCCTTCAGCTTTCCGAGTTTCTTCGTCGGCCTCTCGTAAAGCACTCCTCATGAGACGTCAAAAGTTGAAGAGAGCGGCACGGAAAGGACCGAAGGAGTAAAAAGAAGGGGCTTCCGCGTGGAAGAGAAGAAAAAGGAGAGGAAAAGGTTTTTACGCGTGAGCACAGAAGCGAAATGGGCTTCTCCGAGGATCGTTACAGCTGAATCGTCTCCGGAGGTGTCGATGTCGATGAGCGGATTCGCCATTTCCTTAAACGTATTTGATTATTTTCATCAGCTCCAGCTCCTCGAACCACGCTCGAGCTTGGAAGATTATTGCGTTGTCATGTAAGAAGATCGTCTGGTAAGATAATATTTAACAACACGAGCAATGTTTTATTGAAACGGTACAAAAGATTAATTTCAACTACTTTAATATTCATTAGAATAATGTATTCACTTATGAGATTACTCTATCTAATATTTCTTCTTCGGTGATTAAATTTTACGGTTGTTAACGCTTTTTACAATTGAAAGTAATGAATCATTACAATAGAAAAGTGCACATATGTGGGGTAAATATAGAGAACATTCGTTGTAGTTGTCATCATGCTTTTTTATAAGTACTTCTGATTTTTTAAATTATTTCATGAAATGCAATAAACCAAGGATATCGGTTTTTTGAAACGCAATAAATTGGTATCATAAAATTTTAGTATCATATGTTGTACACATATTTCATTTATGTATTAAATTCATATTTATTAACGATCAACGTGAGGAAAAAATTTAAAGCGTACGAAAAAACTTGTTCTTCATTCATTTGTAATCTTTTATTTTCAATATTTTGTCAATGCATAGAGGAAATTTAAGAAAATATATTACCGTACACAGAAAATATAANAAAAAAATTTAAAGCGTACGAAAAAACTTGTTCTTCATTCATTTGTAATCTTTTATTTTCAATATTTTGTCAATGTATAGAGGAAATTTAAGAAAATATATTACCGTACACAGAAAATATAATATACGCGATTGCAAGAAAACAATCCTATTGAATATAAAATTACAAATTTATAATTCAAATAAATTATTCGCTGCTAATTTTTTCCATAGATCTGAGTTACTCTTTTAGTCAAATATTAATACGAAGTTTTATTTATCGCTATCACACTGATTTAAATTTATCCTAAAACGTTAAGGAATAAAGTACCTATACCATTAAGTTTTGTAACGGAACAAAATAATTTTAAAACCTTTCCAATGAAAGCTAATAAATTTGATTAAAAGTTCTTAAAAAGTCGTATCATATAACGCATAATATAAATAAATAGAATCCACAGTTCTTACACAATACTCGAATCGTGTGAAGTAAATACATGGTCAGGAATCCTATTCTTCTTCACAATTTCGTATCCAAAGTGAAACGTTGAAATGGTTTCGGAATTCAGAATCGTTCCCTGAATTCTCTGACGCCATTGAACCGCTCGAAATATTCGCAGCTCGTGAGAGCTCCTCGGAATGCAAAATACGCCTATCGGCCTGAAAAAGGGATAGGGTAAGATAGGTGGCGAGTCAAGGTAGTCGTCGGCTCGTTAAGGACAAGGTTAGGAAGTGGTGCGCGGCATGCAGATCAGCTCATCGAGCCCCTGTTGGATTCGTTCTAGGCAGCCGGTCTGAAAAACTTGGTCGTTCCTTTCGGGCCGGAGTTAAATATTAAATGCTCGAAAAGCGGTGGTGCGAAATTGAAAGGCTTGAGCCGTGGAAAGGCTAAATGGAGAATCCTCGGGAATGGAGGGTCGAGAAAAAGGAAATCGTCGGCGGGTGATCGCGAAGAAAAAGGAGAAAGAGAGAGAATGGAGCCAAATCGAGAGATGAATTCGGAGGAAGAAAGAAAGTTGAAAATGAGAAAAGTCGACAGTGAAGTCTATACTGTTAGAAGGGACTTAATTAATCCGTCGAACCTCGTCCGAGAAGATGGTTTCTGCTCCTGTAGAAAAGGTTGCGCTATCTATTATACTTTAAGATTTCATATCACCGGATCGCGTAAGTTTCGAGCGAAGAGTTAGTCTCTAATTAATGGATCACACACCCAGTATCCGATGTCTGCACTTATTAATGGTCGCTTATTTCAGATTTCGCTCTTCGAAAATATATTTTCGATCGAATACCTAATTAAAAGATTTACCAAAAGTACGTACACAAACGTACACGATATTCATAAGTATCGGAAAAGTTGCTTATTTTTAACATTCATCCGTCCTTTGTGTTCATTTCACACATTTTTGTAGGAAGAACGCACGTTGTGAAAAATGTAAAAGAGCAGTATACCTTAGATATCATTTTATTGTATGTAAATAATGTGAACATTCTTATGTCTCTGTAATTCTAATATACAGTTTACTTTTTATATATATATGTACATATATATATGCGAGTTTAACGTCGCATAAACTTCTGGATTATTAACGACGGTATTATTAACGGTATTTTCTGTATCCCGTTTTACAATATTCTGTTGAATAATTTGGTTTCTTTTAAGAACTTCGATAGATTGTGGCTTTTTTTTGTCTTCCAAATTGTCTTCGATGAGAAGTTTCAACGAGTATTTCTGTCGAATTGTACCATATCTTGGGTAGTGCAGAATCAAATGACCTATCGTGATTGGCGCTTTACGTTCTTTGCATCTTGGTGTCGGTTCTTTGGTCAAAAGATTGTCTACTTTCTTACTTTTAAAAAAGAATTTGCAAATTGAACTACTTATCTTTCCATCGTATTGATTTTTTTCCATTGTGTCAGTTTTTTATCAAGAGACAAATAAAGTTGTGAAAATAAGGGAGGAATAAGCGTTAACAGAATGGAATTGATCTAGAATATAACATAAAAATTTTAGAGATCATGAAACAAGCTTACTATTAGAATATGATCACCATTTCTATGCAACGTACATATTTGTCATTTTAATATGTATAAAGTTATGAATTAAGGAAGAACATACACGCGTTTACTCAGAAAATGAAGATTTACACATTCGTGGGTCTGACGTAAGGACGATGTATCAATACTAATAAATTGAAGATAAGGAAATCAATTTATTATGAAGAATATACATTTTTTTTATCCGTAAGATATTCTCTCTAGCTTCGTAATATCTTTATTTCATTGAATTTGATTTTGAAAAATAACATCTGCCAGATCGCAATTTTATTTTAGACAATAAAACGAATTTCGCGTGATAGTCGGCTTCAATGAATGAAAATCGGTTTCTCTCCCCTCCGCGTCTTCGTGATTTCATACCACACACTTCCAATATTTCTTCTCCCCGGAGAGAAAAGATAGAGAACGAATTTGGCTTGATCGAAACTAGATATAATGCAACCGCACACCGGCAACGCACAATCTCGAAACAGTTTGCCAGTAGAAAATCTGCAGTTTGATTTATTCGACGATAGAAATAGTACAAATATCAATCGGAACTAAAGTGAACGTCTCTATTAACTTAACTCTTGCGTCAAATTCTTTTTTCACTTAATGTAAAATTGACTTTTTACAAATTATGGAAATATCAAATATTAGAATTTTTAATCCTCATACGCTACGTCAGATTACTACATTAATATCCGAGGAAAAATGTCAATAATCTATTTTTTTCACTAACTACTTCATATTTTAAATAAATATATCAAATTACAATACTATCGGAAAGAAATTAAACGTTTTTCATTGTCTATAGACAGAAAGTGGATGAATTTCCATCAGAGGAGTATATGAGATTTAAACAATTCGTTTATTCCTTTGAAAACTGATTGTTCACAGATATAAAAAAATTGAAAAATTCATGCTTTCGTCTCATAGAAAACTATGAATGTAGTTTAACCAGTTAAGTGTATTTGACGGCTATATCCGTGATGCGTGAAACTTTGTTACAATTTGATATTTAAATTGTAATTTTGGCGAAAACTAAATTATATTGGTAAATTTTAATATTTTTAAAATGTTTAGAGCTCAATACGAAATAAAACAAACAAATAAAATTATAAATAATTTGAGTTGGATTGAAAACTTCCTGAGAAATAACTATACCCGTCATCGCTTGATTATCGCGACACACACTGATGCGCGCTTTGCAAAGAGATCGCCACAGTTAACTGGTTAAATCAAAGTATATCTTCTAGTTAATATTCAGATTTTAAATTAACAAGCTGTCTCGAAATGAAGGAATTGCAAAAACAGAATTCAAAAAATTTTCAAACTTTCCAATCAATAATTTATATAAATCTGAAATAACTGAATCACCTAATCCCTGAAAACCGTGCATAAAATCATATAGAAATGATTTCAATTAAATACATACCGCTTCGAAGAAACGGCATATGATTAAAGTTTGATTTAAAAAAAACATTTCGCATGGACTAACCCAACACACGATTTCTATTTTAACCAAATGATAATTTTCTTTCCATGTTCCTCGACTGACACGCCACCCACTTTGATTATTCGATGGTCCGAAGAAGCTACTGTTTCAGCGGTGACGTCGTTACGGGTGAGCGTCGAGTGATTAATGATCTTGGTGGCAGAGGGTAAGTCTCGCGATGCCGTCTCGTGAATTCACAGGGAGACATCTCTACGTTGATTCCATGATTCTGTTCTTCTGCCTGACTTTCGAACCAGACGAAGCAGGAGAAGTAGAAGCCCTACGTTGGCAGCAGAAACTGCGGTATGGTCAGAGGTGGAAGAAGAAAAAAAGATGCCACGCTTTACTTCCCGCTCACGAGTGAACGAAAGAGACGATCGTAGAGTAGAGGAGGTCGAGTACAAATTGTCTTGAGGGGACAGGGCTGGGAATCAATCTACTTCTTGCTTTTCGTTTCTCTCTCTCTCTCTCTCCCTTTCCTCTCATCTCCGTTCCTCCCCTTTTTCTTTCTTATTCGTCGGCCGTTTTTCTCTTTCGTTCTTCCACCCTGTCACTCGTTTTCTTTATTTCAAACTTTTCCAGACGTCAGCCGATGATCGGATGAGCTCATTGTACGATGGAAAAAAAAAAAGTTTAGGGAATTTAGACTTGCAGTGACGAATAGTCCTTTTGCTCGCACGGAGAAGCGGAATGGTTCCGATGCGACGGTTTCTACTTTTGGAGTTAAATAAAAAGGGACGGACTCCATCGAATTGACAGCGATGAGAAAGCTTCACCGAATTTTCTTCACAACTAGAAAATTAAAGTGTCGGTATTGTTCGACTTGAATCCTTGCGAATTGAAACTTTGTGACAGGCTTGTGTCTCATTGTTGATATTCGTTTGGAAACGAGAATCGTATGGCTATACGGTGGACATTCACAGCGTAGGGTAACTGTATCTAATATGGAACAGCGCATAATCTCAATAACTAAGTAACGAAATATGTTAGGTACCGGAAAGAGTTCGTGCAGTTTTTTGTTAGAGACAAATTGAAATTGAATTTCTTATAATATTTTGCAGAGATAATATAATAATGATGGTGCCATTAGAAGATTTTGTCCATTTAGTTGGTGTATATTGTTTCAATTCTTCGTTTCTTTCAATGTTCTGTTATCTACCCAAAGTTAAAGAATTTAATTTTGGGAACACAGCAGGAAATCTAGCAAAACGCATTTGTAGTATTTATCGGAATCGTTCTCTTATTAAAAAGAGAGTATACCAAAATGGTTCGAGTCCATTTCAAACTCGTAAAAATTCAAAACGATAACGAGATTAAAGTAATGGTTAGTTTATTTTTTGCAATCAAAATTCAAGATTTTTGTAGTAATAGAAACATCGAAGAAGAGCCGTAGAAAATGAATAATGATTGCTTTATTAATAGTATTAAATAGTAATAAAATAGTAATAAATAGTAATCGCTAATTTTTTTTTTACTTTTCTTACCATAAATTCAAAACCATTGAACTTTCACATTACTTAACTGTTTACATATGAATATCTATTAATTTTGTCGTGTTTTAACGCTAGTTTTATTTTAAAAATATGATTTCTTTAGTTCTGGCAAACTTTTAGAATCAAATATTTCATATTGGGTACACACTATTCGCAAGTGTTCAACTAATTTTGAAGTGTTATTCTAATTTGATATTTTGTATTCATTTTCACCTTATGTTTATAGTTTGTATATACATAAAGTATTTTTTAGGTTTCGGAAACCATTGGAAATAATTAAAGTAATACGATAAAGTCATATAGATATAGGTTTCTAAAAGTTTAATTGAAAAGTTATAACAAAAATATGAAATGCGAAGAAAACGGTGGTACTCTGTATAATTTACTCTTAATGTAATACAAGGTAAAAATACACAATCGATATTTATGTTTTATATTGATACAAGTTAATTTACTCGATTAATATTTCAGCTGATAAATAGATTGAAAATTGAATTGTTGATATTAAATTGTACATATCTATATAATTTCGCATCTCGAAACATCGCCTACCTCCATAAATATAAATCCATCATCGAAGTGCTATAGAATTTATATGACAAATTAAATATTAATTCAATAAACGCAGCATACATTAATACAAACTATAAACATAATTTATATTAATTATATTAAAAGTACACTCGTTATCGTTACCTTCGCACTTTATATTTTTGTCCTAACTTCTTATCGAACAATCTATGGACCGTCCTTTATCCCGTGACACTCATTTCTTATTTTTAACCGTAAATTTTTAATCAAATTTGCGCGGAAACCTGCGGAATGCTCTTTAGAAATTATCTGCTCTTTTCTTTTTACCGCAAGTAGAGCTTTAGCATGTAATTTATTGATTCGACATGAATATTGGTTTTCATTTTTCGACCTAATTTTACCACACAAATCTGCCACAATTTAACAACATAAGAGTATGGAAAAGATAGCGATAACAAGTATCTTGTGTCAATATATACAAGGGGCGATGTTCGAAATATCGACTCGAAATAATGGTCCCTTAACATCCATCATGCACAGCCGCTGGTTTGTGCAACAGCAAACCCCTGTCTGCCTCACCCTTAGTAATATACAGTATATATGGCGGACGGAAGAGATCCTTCCTCCAGAAATGCCAGATGCCACCCTCAAAGCGTAACAACAGGGCAACGAAACACGAAACACGGACGCAACGTCAGTGAAAGTATAACGTATGGTCAGGTGCGACAGGCCGTACACTTATCAATCACTTAGCATCCATATTTTTCGCCTCTCCGAGGACCAACTAAAAGGATTCACTGTGCCGCATTTATATCGCGATCCAATCTATCTTTTCGTAGTACAGCGTGTGAAACAACTGTGAAAATGGCATTGCCGATGCAAAGAAATGCATGGATGTTTGTGTGTCGATCGAAAATAAGATTTCTTCCTTTTTCCCTTTTCTCGGTTTGTATCCAGCGTTGAATCCAAGTGTTTTGAAGCAACGCGGAGTATAGTTATCGCTTTGCAAATATCGTGTGGTGCGAATCAGGGTATTCTACAGCTTTTCCTTTATACAAAGATTACCGCAGGACTATGTCACTTACACGTGCAAAAAAAAATATGTGTAATAATAAAACTAATGTAATTCACGCAAAAAAAGTATTATTGTTGATACTGTTCGTTCCATTTATAAATGTTTTGTTCATAAATTTTTTAACTCTCAACCGTCGCTCGTATCAATTTAACTCATCTTTCTCCAAAAAGTACATATTGCGATATATGTAAAAAAAAACAATACGATTTGCACACCGCTTTATTATTTGTGAACGATGCGAATAATCTTAAGCTTTAATGAAAAGAAATTTTAATTGTTTCATTTTCAATAAAAGACTTTGTACATTTTATTATTCATTTTTTCATTATAGTGGTTTTTTACCATTGTGTCAATTTGATCCTAGAGGTCAGATTAGGTTAGGAAAATGAGGGTAAAATTAGATTCCCTGTTTTTATAATAATGTTATATCTTTTAAGGGTTTACAATTACGAAACCTTGAATAATTGTATCACTCAATTCAAGTTATTACTTCGTTAACACTAAAACTACCGACGATTAAAGCATACTTATTTCTCCCGAAAAAATCATAATGAAAAGTATATAAAAAAATACACAATGCAAGGGAAATAAAGCTTTGTCTACATTTTTAACAGAAAATCACGGAGAATTGCCTCTGAGTTGCCATAGTAAATTTATAAAATTTCTGTAAAAAATTAGGAATGGGTCATTTTGACCACTTTGGTAGTTCCAGTGTTAAAGAAAAGGGTCATTTATCATATTTTCATTTACTATACATAGACAAGTTTTATTATTTTGAAGACATAGGTTTTGTTATTATTTTAAAAAACTATGTATAATGTTTATTAAACTAAGACTATAATAAAAATTTTTATGAAAATCAATTGTAAGTACATTAATACGTATCACTTTCTAATAAAAATTCTGATATTCTAATTTAAAAAATTTTATTCTTGTTTCTTAGTTACATCTAGATTTGAAAAAGTTATTCCTTTACTTCGATTCATTTTGTCAGGAAGGGTTCTCTTTCTAATTGTACAATATTATAATGTTCGCTTCACTGTATACGTGAGTTGAGAATATATATTTCGGCTTATACTCTGATTCGCGATAGCACGTATGCGGGCACATTGTGAATAAAATGCAGCCAGGAATGGGGCAGCTAGAGCGATTATAATGCAGCGGCCGTAGCTACGAACCAAAGGGTCCGCACTTTCCTTTCTCTGTTCTCGTCTCGCCAGGAACCTAGATTCTGGATACACTTTAGCGAGTCCATTATAGAGATTGTGGTCGCGACCTCACAGCCAGGGACCAGCCACTAAGTTTTTCATCCCCTCCTCCCTTCACCGTCAGAGTGCTTCCATCCTTTCTCCAATGGCGGTGTCTTACTCATTTCTACTTCGTTTCCTCGCAGTACCGTTCATCACGTCTTGCGCAAAGCATATTTTACGCTCGGAGGCGACCCGATGGTAACAGCGTAATAAGAACACGGTCCGGAGATGACTGGTGTCGCTGAAAAGGAAAGAATTCTTTCCTATTAGCAATGGGACCGACTTAACCGTGAGGACGGAAGTCGAGGACAAGCCGGCGCGTAAATTAGAACGCCAGGAAAGAAACGAATTCTCCCAGGGGACAGAATTATTCCGAGCAATTTATTTTTGTGTGTAATTCTCGTTTCTTCGCACAAGTCGAAGGAATGATGCAAATATATACGGAACAATTTTAGTTCCTGCTAAACGATGCAGTTGTCTTCGTTCCTCGGTAACGTTCTTTACCTCTTTTCTCTAAAACTATAATCAAGAAGCATTTTTTTTTCTTTCTTTTCTTTCTTCTTTTCAGTAACGAAGAAAAGAGACAAAGATGTTTGCAAATAGAAAGCAGTTTGCGTAAAATTAGAGATACATCAGAGTTGCATCGCGATTGCGTCTTTCAAATGTGATAACATAACGTTACGAAAGCAGTACCTCTTTCCACCGAACAACTTGCAATATCGTTCGAGTGCATTCCTTCCTCGGTGCAAACATAATGCCAGGATCTCAGTTGCCATGTTCTCGGGTAACGGTTCTCCTTGAGAGCACCTACCGCGATGATATCGTAGGGAGAAAACGAAATAATAAGCCGTCTAATGGTGTCTGGAATTGCGGGCATTCAAGCTCCGATTGGATGCAGTTCCGGCACGGCAATTTTACCAACCAGTTTCGTCGCATGGCTCGACGAACGAACGAACACACTTTCCGGCGCCTTTGATTCCACTATCCATTACCGGGCGCCAACGGAAACGACGTCTTAATCAATATTCGCTGATCCTTTTTCGAAAACGAATACTTCTCGATTCTTCGACGACACTTTTGAAATAACGTTTGCAACGATATTCGAATTTCAAGATTGGATCATTGAACAATTTGATAATTGATCTGTTCTAATTGAATTTCGACGAATGCTTTGTATTCGTTGAATTTTAGTGACTTTACTGTTTACACAAAAATCTTCTGATCAAAATTTGATTGTAATAAATCGTAACAAATCTTTGATTGCAAAATAAGAGTAAAAAGGAATTTTATATAAATTTTTATCATTTAACTAGATTTTATAAATCTGTAATGTAAAAAACTAATATTAAAGTATAAAATAAAATTGATTTAAAGTTGCATTATTAATTGAATACTCCTCTCAAATTCATTGAATTAAATTTCTACTAATATAGGGTAATGCAAATAATAAATTAATAATTATAGTTGTACCTCAAAATATTATTTGACTTCATGGTAATACATAACCTAAAAATTCTGTTGCTACGCATAAAAATAAAATTGTAACTCCAATTACTCAAACATGGTTTAATTCAAATGAATGATAATAAATGTTTCGTCTAATATGAATATTATAATAATAAAATAAAAAGGTGCCTAATTTATGTAAATCAAACGAATTAATCATCTCGAATCGACATATTTTGTAATATGAATTGATAAAATAAAACTAGATAAAATTTGAATACTTAAAACTACACCTAATTGGAAACCAAAATTTCAAAAAATATTAATGTTTACAGGAATAGGTAATATAATTACAAATAACTAGGCATATATAATGTGATTTTTTGAAGCTTATTCCTTTTCATTATATTTGTAAAAAGGCTGAGAAAAATTTTCAGTATTTCGTAAGTTGATTAATTCAAAACGATTTTATAAATAATATTCAATTAAACGTTTCTTTCTCATAACACAAACATATCATGAAAATGGATAATAATTGTAATTACTTAAAAATATTAAAAAACAAAGATAACGAATATAAAATCGCTGTGCTATAGAAATTTTGCGATATGAATTTACCCTACTTTAAACGTTTTACTGTAGAAAATATAACGTAAATGTAACACGTAGTTAAATAACACACAAATCATTTCCGAATCCTTGATTTTAATTGGTTCTGTTTAATTTATCGTGAATTAAACAAGATTTATTTTTTGTTTGCTTCTATGCACACATTGAGCGAGGATATAATACAGTATATCTACACAGCTAACAGTAAGCATTCGATCGGAAACATTATTTGTCAATGAGGAATTCGTTCACAAAAGGAAAGAGAAAATGACGCAAATAAAGCTTTCGTTATCGGATATTGTTAACTTGATTTTCGTGGCTGTCGCTTCACGATCATATCCCCTGTATCGACGATGCCTTTAAAGAACACGACTTCAAAGACCGGCGAAAGCTAGCAATATGTTTTCCGTGAAATATTCCCCGCCCTTTCTGCTTGTAGAAATTCTTCGGAACCCTTGCTGCTTGTAGGAGTTCTCTGAATCTTTAGGCAAGCTAGAGAGAAATTATTCGCGCTTGGTCGAAGCTCCTTTGGTAGACGTTGTAAAGCATTCACAATCTTGGGGCTGCTACTTCGACAAATGCTTCGTCGAAACAATATCTTCGAGTCGCAGCTCGTGATTGGTGAAGTGAAATTTTTAGAGTGAAGGAAAGCAAGCGTTAGGGAGAGCAGGAAAGACGACAGAGGTCCCAACGAAGGGGACATTTTCCAGGAAAAATCGTTGCTGGAATGGCGTAACCCCGCACCTGTTCTTCCGTTGGTCGAATAATGGATGCTACGCCGGTATCCATGGGATTAAATATCATAATTAATGTCGCCATGCGATGCGAGCCTGTGTGTGGGAGAATCGTCACCTTGGAGACACCCGCTATCACCATCGACCTTTGCACCTTCTCTCATCCCTGCATTTTCTCACGGCCCGTCGCTCTGCTTGTTACGGGATCAAATTCGAATAGACAGAATGTCTTCTATTGTGTACACGCTCAAGAAACGCTTCATTATTAACCTTGATCACGATTCTTCGCCTCCTTCATAGCGATCTGGCTACTTGTCTCTTTTCATCTTCCTCGTTCTTCCGTACGATTCTCTCTCGTTTCCTCCGTCGGATAGAGTGCGTTGAAACTCTTGGAAAAATAGCTTCATGCCGTGAAAATCTTTTATTCGTCGTACAGCGTCGTCGCGAATGAAACGGATATAACTGTCGACAATCTGACGACGTGAACTGCAAGCAGTTGTTTACTCGAAAGGAGAAAAATGATTGGTAGAGGACGTCTTGATGATAAATACGCCGAGAAGTATCTCCTGATCGTTAATTATACTTAATAGCGTAATAAGACGAAACGACAGCTGTGAATACAAGAGAAAGCTGAAGTAAAATCTTCCCTGGAATAAATTGAAAAAGAAAAAATCTTCCGAGTCTCAAATATTGATCGTCGAAAGCACGATTTTGTTTATTCTATTTTTGTAACAGTGCGCAAAGTTATATTTACCTAAAAAAGCACAAAATGAATCAAATTAACGGCAAGCTCATTCCAACGAATATCGACAGACTGGTTTGATCCAGCCAATATCCGGCGCTTCGAAGCACCACGAACGAAATTTACTTCCTTTGATAGACGTTGGACCCGTAGTTGCGGCATAGGCATTGTCGGCTGTAAACCTTCTGCTCTCTGGTCGGTTCTCTGACGGTACGTAGGTACACATTAATTAGGCTTAGGCTCGCGAGGTAGGTTTAATTACTTTCGCCAGATCAGAGCTAAACCGAATTCGGCTCAGGAGATGCAACGAGGGAGATGAATAGGGAAAGAGAGGGTTTCAGAGAAAGAGGGATGGAGAGTCCTGATTGCGCATACAGAGCGACGTAAAGGTGTGCAAATGACGAGTTGTTTTGAAAACAATCGCTATTTGACAGTTAAAAAAATATTGCATCGAACGAGGATGTTTTTAATGGTTTTGCTTTATGCATGTTTTTGTTATTATAGGTTAACTGCAACGTGCAACTTTCGTTATAACATATAAATATTTCCTTCACTTTTAATGATATCAGAAATATCGAACATAATTTTCATGGTTTCGATAGAAGATAAAAAATAGAAATAGAAAATTTATTCTGTGGACATACACGGTGCGTTAACTTATTCGTGGATATCTTGCAGCCAGGATAATTGCAGCGCATATTCAAAAAAGTAATAATCCTTCCCACTCAAAAATCCTTTAGAGTGAGCTTTGATATATTCCTACAAATTGTGTCGCGAAAAATTCCGCGCGAAGCAAAAAACGATTTTCGACGCCTGAGCGTTTGGTTTTCGAACCTTCACTACCAGGTGTCATAGAACAACGAACAAGCAAAACAGAAAGAGAACGGTTCTTCCTATCACTAATAAAATTTGTTATTTGTCGAACACACATTTTTGTCTCCCGTGTTCCACGTCCTAACATTAAATGTTTAATTTACGATCTTTCTTACAAAGTATCGCAAGATCGTTCACGACACTGAATGCAACAGTCTTCCAGGTAAGCTGCCAGTCATGTGTCCTTGAATTTAAGGATCACCGTACCTCCTGTGCCATAAGCTGACCTACCTTCGTCAGTATCGGAAGGTTTCCTGCTCCCCAAGAACGTTTAACGGATCTCTAAGTGTCAATAGCTAAAGAACGAAACTTACTTAACTCGATACGCAACTTAATTATTTTTTATTTCTGTCTTATTTAAATTCCCAGGATCGCCTCATACAATTTTAAACACCTGTTGCCGAACACCCTGCACGCTATATCGTAACACCTCATAGGTGTGTCTGGGTTTGGCATCGAAAGAGCTAGAAAGAGATAGAATGCAAGGAGAGGGTTAGAAGAGGGAAGAGTAATAGGATGGTTAGAGATATGAATCGCATGAGCGGCTAAGCCACTGTAAACACGAGTGTAACAGGGACTCATCCCGAATGACCTGGTCCTCCTAGTTTCTAGCTAACCGGCCAGGCAAGGGGTCTCGCAGGTGCAGAGGAAACCAGCGGAATGATCGGTGTCGGAATCGCTGGCGGCGTAGTTGCCACTAGCGGAGGTAGTATAGCACTTCGTGTTCGAACCCTTCACGTTGGATTCGTGTGCCCTGTCTAGCGTGTGAGAGAGCTCGCGCATTGTAATCGCGTCACGTTAGTTACCTACACTTCGACAACCACTGTAATTTGCGTACATTGATTAAATTGACAAGTGGAATGAGAAACGCGTGGCTAGAGGATTGAAAGAGGTAAGCGCAGAGGGAGAAATTGTAAAAGAGGCATTGCGAGGGAAGGGATTGGCTAGGGTAGGGGCAGAAAGAGGAGATGCAGCTACGAAGGATAAAACGAGGGTGGGGCAAAAAGAGAGAGAGAAAGAGAGAGGGGGCGGGGAAAAAGTGCGAGAGAGAAACGAGCGGTGGGAGTAGTGGTAGGGTTTACAGGTTCGCTCGACACTCTAGGGTCCTGTATCAAATTAAAACTTGCCAATCAAACGCGATATCTCTGCAACTTGATAGTAATTTTAATTAAAATTGCAACTGACGAAGATCCGTTGAAGTGCGAATTACGGTTAAAACGAGCTTCGCGAGAGTTTGGATCTACGGAGCGACGAGGAAGTCCGTATTGACTAATATTCGATTTCATAGATACGAAACGATTACTATAATTGTATAAAAATTATACAGCTCAATACCGGTATTTTCTTCCGATTCAATTCTTGTACTTTTATTTACTATCTTTTAGGAAGCGATCTATTTAATAACATGTAATACTATCTAACAATGATATGAAATTTAATAATAACTATTTACGACCAAATAAAAGTGAATTTGATGAGACGATGTTCTTTAAAAAAATTTGCAGTCGCGCGAATTTTTCGGGAAAAATGTTGGGAAAAAATGGTGTGGATGGTAAGACGACGGTAGCTGGGTTGGATGGTCGGCGACTTTGACACGTGGTATATGTCAAAAACGATCGGTCGTTCGTCGTTGCGTTTTTAGATTGCATGAAAATTTCATGCAAACAGCAAAGCGCTCCGCGGTATCGGACGGAGGCAGGACGTATTTTATCACAGCATTTCGAAACCGGTTAAGGGTACTGTGACGAGGAGATGGCATACACACCGCAATTCGGTAGGTGGCGTTACTTTTATGGATGAACGTAAACCATGCGCTGCATACTTGTTCGTTTTAAGAGAATAAAGAAGCGCCCGGCGAGGCTCTGATGCAGTTCGAGTTGTGTGTGCGGTGCAGGTAATACTGGTCATAAATTGCTTTCGCTGACAGCACACGCTTATGGTGGAAAAGAACGTGAAAAAAGATGGTGGAATCCGGAAGAAGGAAATGTGTATTCGACGTCGTATTTTACGCAATTCACGCGTATTCGAGCAAACAACAAGACGTCGTCACTCGTGTACGTGCTTTCTTTTTTTTTTTTCTTTTTTTTTTAAGGTGATGCGTCCTTTTGTAAAACGAAAAGTTGTTTGCGTTACACATGAACAAACTGTAGCCATAAGTAACATTGTGAAACTTGATCAACATTTTGCAACGAAAACTACTGATTTATAAAATTATCCCGAGAACTGTTTGGACTTATGGTATTCAGTCACTGGGTACGGCATGCAATTCTGCAAAGATTTCAATCAAAAACTCTTCGCAACGTACGTCTCTAACGACGTAATACACAACGACCTAATGATACCCACTGTCAAATATGAAATATCAAACTACATCAAACGTCACATATCACAGTTACCACGACATAAAAATCTATTAGCTTTAGCATTCGGTCACTCCGATATTGATACATACAGATTAAAAAAGAATATTCTCCCTAAATATAGCAAACAGGTAGATTAACTAAATTCAGTGATATTGTGAATCATAACTGCGATTATGACAAGTTTTATATAAAAATGTAATGTTTGCCGCAATAGAATGTCAACGAATTTACTTGTAATTCCGTGTGAGGAATACGGTACATTTTTTAAAACAGTAACAAAAAAAAGATAAATATTCATAAAACAAAATAGGCTTTTTAATTGAAACTGACATTGCACGTACATAGACGTTATGCGCAGTAGTTAAAATATATTTGAAATAAAGGGATAACGAAAGAAAGAATTGTGTTCTATTCTACAGCATGAATTTGGTCGGGTATAGAAGAGACTGATTTTTAAATTGGAGAAAATGGTAGATAAAGGTAAAATACAAAAATGAACAAGGTACATAAGAACAGAACCTTCGTTCAAGAGTGTAAAAAAAAGGGACATAGGTGGAAGCATCCAGCGAGTTTGGAGGTACTTTAAATAAAAAAAGAATAGCATTATTATAAAAAGGATGGTAATAGCAGAGTTAGAAAATACCTGATAAAAAGGAATGAAAATAGGTGTGAACGAATTTAATGAAGATAGGACGAAAACAGATGAAAACATGTAATCCATTTAACATAATTAAATTAATTAAATAACATTACACAAATATAATAAATTAATCTTGAACAAGAGACTCGATATGCATGAAAATCTATGTTTCGATAATTAAAATACATCGCGAACATCGGTAGATTTTGAAGTATTCTTCACGAGTATTACCATCCATAGATAATTTTGAAATAAGTCACTGCTTACAGCACGAAACAGAAGAACCGTCGAACAAATTCAATGTTTACATATTTAAAATTAAAAATTAAATACTTTTACTATAAAATTCAACGACACTTATTCGTGTCATTATATTTCATTTTTATGCATAAGGAGGAAATGTTTCAAGTAATGATATGAAAAGAGAAACTTTAAATCAATGTCATTGCTCTTTAAATAAATGCAGAGCAAAAATCAATTAACGTAACAACTGAATTGTGAAGAATGAGAGCAACGAGTGAATTCAATATACATAGTTCTACGTGGATTGGAAGAAGTTTATATGGGGTACAGTCTTCTAGCCCGTGTAATCGGATCGGTTCATTCAGTTACCTTTACGGGATCTCGTTATCACGTCGATCAATATAGGAGCAAAAGGAACTCGTGTCTAGGTGGCTGTAATTATTTCCACCTAAGGCGTCGAAGTTTAGCGCAATCATTTCTCAGGAAGGATGTTCCCCCTTAGAAATTGTTGGAGGCGAACAGCTTTACTCGCAAAACTTTTGCGAGGCGTCTCGCGTCGCGCAGCGCGTCCTCCTCTCTGTCTCTCTTCCGGGACTCCCCGGTTACTATTACCTCGACACGGCTTCGCAGAGACGGTAACTAAATAGAAACTGATGCCGGAGCCGGCAAAGACCCTTATTGTCGCTCAGGAACGTACGAGAAGAACTTTCCTCGTCTTCGTGTTCTCTCGCTCGAATAAGACGATTCTTCATGTCATTCCCACTCGTGAAACGATGCCGCGTTATTCGGGAAAGGTTCGGAGACGAAAAGTGAGCGTCGAACACCCGTCGAATACCAAAATTTTGCCGACGATTGCCTCCATCCTTGTTAAACCATACAAGTCCCTCTACAGTTTTGGACGTGATAGTCTCGAAAGCAGAATGTACGAAAAAGTTTCAACTTTATACCAGTAACATGACTTTATTAGATTTTTCGTTCAACATTTTGTGTCGTGCTTATTTTTTTCGATTAAAATAAAGGAGCTGTATATCTTTAATGAATTGAAGCTTCAAGCCATAGGATATGTTATAAACTGGAAAATATATTAACGAAAGCTGACTACATTTATTTTTTAATGAATTTATTGATGTTTAGTGTGTTCGTTGCAAGTGACGGTGTTAGACCCACGGCGTGATTTATCGAGAGATTTTTCCATCATAGATACAGGAATGTTGTCTTCTCGTTCACTCATCATTTGAAACATTTTAACGCTTTTTCAACGATGGAGCGACAAGGAGATGTGTCGGAAAGGTGAGCAAAGATAGAAGCGAAGTACAGTCCCTGGCCATCGAATTAGGACTACTACAAATTTTCAGCATTTTTCATAGCGAGTCCTGTGCTTAAAGTGTTAATTTGATTCACCTCCTTAAAGTCCCAACAATTTGGAACAACTTCTGTATAAAGAAATACATAATTAAATAATTAAAATTTCGTGGACCATTCTAAACTCATAATTATACCAACTCCTAATACCAAACTCATACTAATACCATTTAAACGGTAGACGTTCATTTAGTTGTGTTTCTATATTATGTTTTGGGCCGTTTGTATCTTCGCAGAGCTACCCTGCCAGTAAAAAGCTATGATAAATTCATGGCTGCGGTATAATAAAAAAAAATAAAAAGTTGGAATTTACAAGATCTAATATGGAACCAAGTTCCATCGGCATTTTCTATGCTCGATACATATTCACACCCATCCTTCATCGACGGCTCGGGTGCAGATTCCTTCCCCTTTGTACTTTCGTTCAAGGCCCTTTTTCTTTCTAGCAGCGTACAATAAATTCCCGCGGACATTGGTATGCGATCAACGTCCCTGGCTTCTTTACCTCTCTGTGTGAGAGCACCAGAGGATGGGGAAAGGCAATAGAGGCGACTTTGTTGGAAAAAATGCTTTGCAACAATATTTTGAAGCAGGAGGATAAGGATCATTGAAAAGAATTCGTACTCTTTCAAACTTTTCACATTTCTTAAAGTTCAAATACTCGTTAAGCGTTCCTCTTTTTTAATATAATAAAATTATTACGTATCTAAAATTCTATCAACAACACTACTGTTATACAGATCTTTGAAGTTACTTTACTATAAACAGAAACACATGCTTCAAAGACATTACAGAAACACTAGACAAGAAAGGTACTATAAAATATACATTGTCTAGATTAAAATATGATTTGGTTCCCGAAGAAAGAAACTTACACCAAATTGTCAGGCTACAAATAAAAATCGAATCTTAACGCATGATCCATACATTATAGTTTCTCTGAACAGTTTATTTACCCCGAAATCATCAGAAGCTGATACTTGATAGGAATATCGACACGGGTTGCACCAGGTTTTTTTTAGCAGAAGGTGGTTCCTGTTTTACGCAATAAACTCCTCCAGGCGATGCCCTCTTGCTCGCTCGACAGTTTCTAATTACGCGTCGCGCTAGCGGAGATACCATCTACGGGATAATTATATAATACAGCATATTCCATCATGCATGCAGCGGGTGGGCCGAATGTGTTTGAGGTGGTGAGGCGTGCTGATGACAGACAGGGTGTGCGGGTCCGATAGCGATAGCATCCCTTGTATCGTACTGGACGATGGGCTGACGCTCTCCTCTTCGTCCTCGCTCCAGGAACCATCGTCGCATTACCCTCTTCCTCATCCATCATGTCGACAGCTTCGTTATGACCGCATACTGACTGCGCCTCTACCTACCGTCTCCTGGATCCTTTCGTCCAACTAAATCTATGATATCACCCTAGACGACATATTCTCCTATTGGTTATCATTAACCGTACGATTCTCAGATATTCAATACTTTTCGTCGAGGAATTCACGGTATGCTTCTATAATAGAATCACACGCCGCTGTACGTGATCGACGAGAAAACGTAATTGCTGATCGATGTGCCTTGAAATCCCAACGAATATTCACCTGACGAATCATTCCAGGCAAATTGGACCGCGACGAGCACATTATTGTCGCGGTAATTTCGGAATCACGTGCCACGAAACGTCAGCGATACGTCGGCGTCATATCAGCGGAACGATGCGTGGCGAGCGGTTAAATCGCATTGGCCGTGCTACGTGGAACGATGATACGTTTCGGTGAAACCATCAGTCGAGGGGTTCAGGTGACACGAGTGCCCGCCGCTGATACAGTCTGGAATCTGAAGTATTTTTCTCTTTCGAGCCCTCCGCATCCACGCAGCCTACCTCTCTTTCCTCTCCGCGTTTCGCGGCTCTATCAAATTAACAAAGGGGAATATCAAATTAAATTACGGATGGGAGTACAGCGCTGTTTCGAGCTGCTGAAAATCCGAAGTGCACGTCGAGGTGTCAAATATTTCGCGGAGACCTATTTCCTTTTTCGTGCCGTAAACCAACGCGCTCGAATCCCGATAAAATAGTTCAATATTTGTACGAATTAGGAAGTGAATGAAAACCAACTTGTATCGCGTGTACATGACAGTGGAAAAAAATTTTACCGATCGAATATTCTTAAAAGGTTTCTGTTTGTGTAACACATGTACGTACCGTGCCGCGTGTTGAAGGTCTATTGTCCTTTGTCCACGAAGAAAACAAAGGGTCGATAGCGACGAAAAGAGAATCGGAATGCTACATTCGCCACGAAATTAAAAACTACACTGGTTACAGGCGGCAGTGGAGAGCCGACATTCTTTTTGGTTCGTTTCACGCGACACGTTCCATAAAAATGGAAGCTCCGATAGAATCACGCCCGAGAATATTGCAGCAACAAAGAACGCTTCCGAGGGTATCAATTCAGTCGGATGGCTACATTGGCTGGGTGAAAAAAAAAAAAAAAAAAAAATTTTTTTTCCGCAGGACTTTTTTTCCTGGCCCTTTATATACTCATAAAACTGTAAATTCTTTCGTATCTCACATTGTGCGCATTCCATGTATTCTCGGCATTTCGCATCGCATCCATTTCTCTTTTTCTCCCTTTACCCTGGCTGCATCACCTTCTCCTTTTTCGGCACAAACATAATGAATATTGACAAACCAGCTCTCCTATTTTCTCTCTTTCTCTCTTGTTCTTTCTCTCATCTTTCCTCTCACTCTCACTCTCTCTCTCTCTTTCTCGCTTTCTCTCCTCTCCCATTTCTCTCTCACTCTTTTCTCTTAGCGCTTGAGGGCGCGTCGTACCGGCAAGCAGAAACAAATAGGATGAGACGCAGGGGGTAGCAGGTATCCGGCATCCCTTCGCGATACAGAGCCACCATTGCTCCAGGCACAATGTACCCTTTTTACCCTCTCCTTTCTAGTCCTCCTCTTTCTATCATCCCCTGCTTTTCCTTTTGCCCGCTCTTCCACCCATGCTTTCACTCTTTCTCCATCTTTCTCCGACTCGACGCAATCGAGTTGCTTCGAAAATATATTAGTTCGGATTCGCGGAGTGGTGGAAAGCGAAGCGATACGGCACCCACCCACTGGTTTGATGCGATTTTCACGTGGAACGGCGTCGAGGAAATTACGGTGAAAGCGCGAAAATTCGCTTTCGTTGAAATTTCGAGAATGCCGCTGTTACCACACTACTTTTTTGCCACTCTCTCCCTCCTTCTTCCGTCCTCTCCGCTCTTTTCTCTACTTCCTCTTTCTTTCCCCCGCCCCTCTCTTTTCCTGCGCCACCAACTCTTTTTCTCTCTGGGCTTTCCTCTCAATTTCAGAACCAATTTGTATATCTTTGAATGCGAATCTGGTAGCTGAATTGAATGTATATCTCCGTTACAGTTTCATTCTTTCTTTCTCTGTTACGAATTCGTTCGTTACCGTTCTCTTATACGGATTTTAACGCGAAATCGGCGATCCATGTAAGAAGACAAAATAAACGCTTCTGTATTTAAAGCATAGATGTAAACGGAAATGTGAAAAGTTTGATATTTATCCGTTAAAAACTATCCACGTTTGCTTTCATCGCACACTATTATATCTATATCACTTTATCGTGTAAATGAAATAGCAAATAATAATATTGAACGGATGTGAGTTAATTTTATTTTCCGTATTTCATAAAAATATGAACTGATTCTTACCTCGACGATATTAATTTTAAATGTAGTTGAAGATGGGAAACAGTAATTTTATAACAGAAATTAGTAGATTTAAAATAAATGTAGTGTACAATAAATATGGATAATCGTTTATTATTTATCGAAATCTAAATAAAATTGATATAATATCCTAGTATTCAAGAATCAGCTTGCCTGAATTTTTTCGAAAAATCCTAATATGATTTCCACTTGAAGAAGTTAATGTTCAGAAAAATATTCGAGATTATCTTGAATCTTAAACTGTTCTAAATATTTTCTCTCTCGATGCTCTTAATAGGCACTTATCCGCGTTCGGATTTGACTCCAAAAACAGTGATGTCTTCATTGAGGTCTATTAACCCCTTCATGTCTGCCAACAAAAAGTCTGGAAAAAGCGACGTCATTAAAGTCAAATTTAGAAACGTAAGCTCTCTTTTTACTTTCGGAGAGGTCGAAAGAACGTTTGAGCTTAAGGTTTTTGGTAGGAAAAGGGGTTGTCTCTTGCTCTCTTCTTTTCGGTCAGGCAGCGCACTTACTGCGAAATCGTAGAGATCTGCGCTTCGTGTATCCCGTCCATGTAATACAACCACGCGCATGGTACCTGTATGCGGAGTGCCACACAAACACCCTCGAAGAGCACAGCTCCGTTTCTTGCAGGTGAAAGCAAAAACTACGGTGTACGTCAACCTCTTCCTTTTTACAGCTCTTCGAGGTTAGACTCATTACGGAACGTTACGTGTGGAAACCCCCGAATGTAGCCGGCCTGTATACGTATATACCAGCGTATCTATGTATACCATTTTCGAACTTAACCTTCGCCTATGTACACACTCCATTTCCAACTGGGAAAACTTTAAGTCCAACGACGACGATGTGTCATGGACCGCGCGGACAGTTAACTTTCCACACACCTTCTTTACGAGAAACAGTGCGACATTGTGCGTTTTTTTCTTCTTTATTGCTTACTTACAATCACTATCCCTTCAACTCTCGAACAATGAAAATAGTCACGAGACTGTTGTGTGGCACAGCAAGGTTTAATGGAAGAAACGTGCTGAGATTCTTTCCCGTACGTTGCGCCCCAGAAGAAGCGACAAAGGACGAACCGCATCGATCAAGTATTTTATTAGGTTGGTGCATATGAAATGCCGGATTTTGATTACATGTAAATATTTGTATTTCTGTTTTCACAGTATGATTGTTTATGAGATAACCTTTTGTATAGTTCGGTTATCTGTTATCAGAGTCGTATTATATTCAAAACACTTTTTCCTAAATAGTGCATTTTAGCCACTTTTTAAAGATTTATTCCAAGTATAAATTTTGTTGATATTCATATAATTTTCTTACATGAACACAAACTTGACAATAATGCTACAAAAACCACTCGGAACATAAACGGAGCGTTTAGACAGAATATTAAACAAGAGGAAAGTTCAGCGTTAATTTGCAAAATTCTGTTCTAGAAATTACTTTACAAAATGAGTTACGTGTTAGTCTCGAAGCGTCACTGGATAACGATGTATTGAAAGCACTGATGGAAAATAATTCGCGTCAAACATGAAAAGTACTTGCTTTAAGAATAAATATTAATCATTTCATTGGTATTACACATTTTGTAAATTAGTAAGGTCAAAAAATGACACGAGGTTACTATTATTTACTAAGAAAATCCGACGTTTCATATTCACCAACCTAATAGAATAGAATTATTTTATTTTTCGAAGCATAATGGGGTTAAAAGTGTTTCGCCTTTTCAATCCATTGAAGCATAGTGAGACAAAAATTACACATAGAGCAAAACCTCACGGTCTGGATTGTACAATTAATGAGAATGTGACAATTTGTAATTTTGATTAGTACGAATCAAATAATGCATTGAAGAAGCAGTAAATGTTACTATGCACAGAAGTATGGTTCGGAGTTAACAAGTTGATACCTAACTGGGCATAGACAGCACCTAACATAGCACCTAACTGTGCTAACTATATTAAATACGTGGACTCAATGTAAACCGCTGTGCTCCAAGTAATTTTTTATTTTCGAGGTGATACAAAAAATATCCCGTTATACATGTTTTGGTATTAAAAACTATCATCTGTTGCAAGATGTTACGAAACAAGAAGAAATAATTTAATTGGACTGTATGTGAGTGTTAGAACTCAAAAAGAAGAGAAAAATTGAGGATATCGATTGAATAATTATGAAACATGCTCCACATTCGTGAAAAAAATTCTCTATAGAAAAAAAATTCCAAGAGTTCAAAAATTTTAAGAGTACTTTGCGTTTGAACCACGGAAGTACTACAACGATGGGATTGAAAAACTCGTGCAACATTGGGAAAAAGTAATAAAAGTTAATGAAAATTATATCATCGCTTAAATAAATAAGTTTCTATAAGATCAATTTAGAGGAATATAATAAAATAAAAACGCAGGAGCTTTCGTACAGTAATAATTCAATTACAATTACATGTTATCATAAAGGTCCTAATTTTTCTTCTCCGATAGAAATGAAATAACTATTGTATATTTATCGATACTGAATTGTAAAATTGTGGAAAATGTAAGGAAGCTTTTTTTCCACGCTATTTTTCTGTTTATGTTGCCTTGGTTATATAACAAACAGTATCAATTTTTGGTTTCACTTATCCTTCCGTCTTCCATTTCGTTATTTTTCTAGACCCTTGATCGACCGTATTTAAGCATCGAGTCGAACAACAAGCAACGAGCTACGGAGCTTTCCTCATTACGAGCCGGACAGTTTCGGTCTTGTCTTTTCTTTCTTTAAGGCAGGGGTTTTGATTGAACGAAGGCAAAAGGCAATCCCAACTCCAACAGGAAGCCCTTGTTTCATCGTTGCCTCAATTATTCTATCCCTACGTTTTTCTTTCTCCGCCTTCTCTTCCTCGGAGGTTGATCTCCCCGGTGTCTCGTTAACGTCCGGTAGCACTTACATCCCTCTCGATCGAAGGAACGCTAAATTGTTCCCCGATGCGGTTTAAATTCAATAATTCCCATTGCGAGAATTCAACGGTCACTTTCACTAACGAAATACATTTAATTTTACGTTTCAAAACAAATAATAATATACTGGCAGAGCGTGAAGATAATCAGATGTATTGAAAGAGAATTTGAGTAAGCAATAAGGAAAAGTGGTCGTTTAGTACCTCGTGTTTTTAAAAATCATATTCCATATCCGTGTTACTGAGAATTTATCGATGATATGGTAACGATAAAGTAATCTTTTTCCTGAAATTCAGTTAAAATTGAAACTCGAACAACGAAAGAAGTACATAGATATTCACATGGTATTTACTTGGCTGAAAAATTGCTTCCAGCTTTCAATGTGCGCTATAAAAAATAATAGTGCTTAGACACGCAAGTGACCTGCTAAAAATTCACTTGAAGCATCATCTCAGCGATGTTACGCAACTAACGTTATGCAACCGAGTCAAAATAAGAGTGCGAACGTAGAAATGATGTTGTTGCATAAGTGACGAACGGTTGAGCTCGCAACACCGACTGGAGGGACTTTTCTAAGGATTCGCCGAGTGAAACGCAATTAAAGTTAAACGCTGCCCCACCTTCTCATCTCTTTTCCTTTTGCTATTGCTGTTTCTCTTCAGACAGAACCGACAGTCTATAAGCGAGAGGTTTCCCTGGTTTCCCGTTGGGGTTGGTTGGAGGGTTAGAGCAAAAGCGAATTCTCGTTCAAAGGAGCATTAATTCACGAGCTTCTCGTTGGATGTGAGATCAAACACTTTCGTCAATTAGCTCACGGTTCTTGCATGCGCATAATTGGCCTGGCGACCAGCCAACATCGAGGGATGCCGATAGGACGTGCTACACAGCGCGAAATTGTATTTTCGTTTCTAATTTTTATTACAACTGGTTGGCCCGATAATATTTGCATGAACACTGGTATGCTTCTGTAACAGGAATTTTAACAACATCAATAATTTCTCGTTCAGCGTTCCTGGCGGCCCGTACAGCAGAAATTTCACCAAGGTTATATTAGAACGTGTTCTCCTTTTATTTTTGTCAAGGCCCCTGCCATCCGGCAGAATTTTTAGTACAGCTCTTAAAGTCGGTTGCTAGTGTACAAACAAATACAAGTTCCAAGCAAGTGGAAAACCTGGAGACCGAAAAACGCAGAGGTGGACCGCCATCGTCATCTCTTTTCCGCTGTGGAAAAACGGAAATCTCGACGTTTAATTCACGTTTAATGTGTGCTGCCCGACTGGGCTTCTTTTTTTATGTGCTTCCCCTTCTCGCGCCGGGTGGTATAATTAACCCGTCTCTGAAAACGGCCTGCAGGGACCAAGCGCATTTCCGAAGGGACTCTTGCTCGATGAAAATTCCAACTCGTCTGCACTTCTCCATCCGTGCACATTTTTTCCCTCTATTTTTCATTCTTCCTTTTTTTCTTTTTATTTTCGGACGAATGTACGGACATAAAATTAAGTATTCGAGAACAGTTAGCCGCGCAGGCGTCTCTTCCCTTGTTTGTACAAAATTTTTTGTTCGGCTCGGTACCCTTTGGTGGATTCGTCCTTGTTCGAGGTGTTTGAAAGAGAAATCTGTGGAACCTCTAACCATTGATATTTTAGGAAATTTATGTGACACTTGTGCGCATACAATTTGTTTTTTTTTTATCTATTCGAATCGATGTATGTTACCAAGTAAAACGAAGTGGTATTAAAATTACAATATCTTCATCTTTATTAACGCTTAAACTACTGACGATTAAAGCACATCTAGCTGTATCAAAGAAATCACAATAATAGATATTTGAAAAAAATACATAATGTAGAAGAAACAAATTTTTAATCGTATATTTTACAAAGAGTCACAGAAAATATTAGAAAATGGATCGTTAAAAATTTATACTATTTCTCTGAGAAATTATAAACCGGCCATTTGACTGTTTTAGCAGTTTTAATGTTAAAAGAAGTAATATTATACAATTAATGAATGTTAAGCAATAAGAAATATTTTGAATATTTCAATGAAATCATGATGATCGAAATTAATATAGCTAAAAATATACGAAACAATACGTATTGACAGTGATTGAAGCATGATAATAACGCCCAAATTAGAAGCTCATGCAGTTACATAGTAACATACGTAGTATCATTGTATGAACTGTCTAAATATCATCCAATGTAATTTTACGTTTAATGGAATAATTAGTAGAGATCGGAAAGCATATATAATATAACCATAGTTATGCTGTATTGTTCAAATGAACTATTAAGTACATGATATTGCATACAGTTGTCACAATTGACCGAACACACTTAATTTCAACATAATTACATTTTGTAATAAATTACTTTTTCAAAAATTAGTTTCCTGATATTTTTCTTTTTGTTTCTTTTTTAATGAGTTTAGTGATCTCCACAAAATTTTATAGCAAAGCTATTTGTATTATTTTAGTCTGATTTTTCTCGTACTGCTTTTCTCTTTCATCAAAACTATTTAAGCTAAAATAAATTCCATCGGGATAACTGAGCAGAACGCTTTCAAAAGTAGATTATAGGTTAAAGGATGATTTTAATAAATTATATTGACAAGAAGTATCAGTATAAGCGAAACAGTGATAGCAAAATGATTCTTAACCCTTTCGCTACGAAAGTCGCATATGCACGCCCTCAGAAATTAAGTAATCATTTATTGAAATCATATTTAAATAATTTCAATACCACAGAATTATTTTTATTTTCAGTTACACTACCGTCCATAAGTATTTGACCACTTTCAGTTTATCTATAACGTACAAAATATATTTGAAATAAGGCACCTCAATGTAATTTTTACCACATTATTTCTTTCTTACACTCATGTAAAGATCACGCTTCAAGGTTCATCATATAAATTTATATTCATTCTACTTAGGGCTGTTCACATTATAACTTTGATATCAACTTTTCGATCCGATTCCACCAACTGGAATATACCATGATTTATTAATTCCGAACTTTTATATTAACCCTTTGCGGGGACATTTTTAAATAGTCGTAGGAGTCAATGACCCCGCAGCAAGAACCTTCGAAAATCGCAAAAATGACAAAACACTATCGTCCCCTATGNAATAAATGCAGAGCAAAAATCAATTAACGTAACAACTGAATTGTGAAGAATGAGAGCAACGAGTGAATTCAATATACATAGTTCTACGTGGATTGGAAGAAGTTTATATGGGGTACAGTCTTCTAGCCCGTGTAATCGGATCGGTTCATTCAGTTACCTTTACGGGATCTCGTTATCACGTCGATCAATATAGGAGCAAAAGGAACTCGTGTCTAGGTGGCTGTAATTATTTCCACCTAAGGCGTCGAAGTTTAGCGCAATCATTTCTCAGGAAGGATGTTCCCCCTTAGAAATTGTTGGAGGCGAACAGCTTTACTCGCAAAACTTTTGCGAGGCGTCTCGCGTCGCGCAGCGCGTCCTCCTCTCTGTCTCTCTTCCGGGACTCCCCGGTTACTATTACCTCGACACGGCTTCGCAGAGACGGTAACTAAATAGAAACTGATGCCGGAGCCGGCAAAGACCCTTATTGTCGCTCAGGAACGTACGAGAAGAACTTTCCTCGTCTTCGTGTTCTCTCGCTCGAATAAGACGATTCTTCATGTCATTCCCACTCGTGAAACGATGCCGCGTTATTCGGGAAAGGTTCGGAGACGAAAAGTGAGCGTCGAACACCCGTCGAATACCAAAATTTTGCCGACGATTGCCTCCATCCTTGTTAAACCATACAAGTCCCTCTACAGTTTTGGACGTGATAGTCTCGAAAGCAGAATGTACGAAAAAGTTTCAACTTTATACCAGTAACATGACTTTATTAGATTTTTCGTTCAACATTTTGTGTCGTGCTTATTTTTTTCGATTAAAATAAAGGAGCTGTATATCTTTAATGAATTGAAGCTTCAAGCCATAGGATATGTTATAAACTGGAAAATATATTAACGAAAGCTGACTACATTTATTTTTTAATGAATTTATTGATGTTTAGTGTGTTCGTTGCAAGTGACGGTGTTAGACCCACGGCGTGATTTATCGAGAGATTTTTCCATCATAGATACAGGAATGTTGTCTTCTCGTTCACTCATCATTTGAAACATTTTAACGCTTTTTCAACGATGGAGCGACAAGGAGATGTGTCGGAAAGGTGAGCAAAGACACTAGAACTACCGACGATTAAAGTGTATCTATTTCGACCAAAGAATTGAAAGTAATAACTATTTGAAAAAAATACAAAATGTAAGGGAAATAGANCATAGCGAGTCCTGTGCTTAAAGTGTTAATTTGATTCACCTCCTTAAAGTCCCAACAATTTGGAACAACTTCTGTATAAAGAAATACATAATTAAATAATTAAAATTTCGTAGACCATTCTAAACTCATAATTATACCAACTCCTAATACCAAACTCATACTAATACCATTTAAACGGTAGACGTTCATTTAGTTGTGTTTCTATATTATGTTTTGGGCCGTTTGTATCTTCGCAGAGCTACCCTGCCAGTAAAAAGCTATGATAAATTCATGGCTGCGGTATAATAAAAAAAAATAAAAAGTTGGAATTTACAAGATCTAATATGGAACCAAGTTCCATCGGCATTTTCTATGCTCGATACATATTCACACCCATCCTTCATCGACGGCTCGGGTGCAGATTCCTTCCCCTTTGTACTTTCGTTCAAGGCCCTTTTTCTTTCTAGCAGCGTACAATAAATTCCCGCGGACATTGGTATGCGATCAACGTCCCTGGCTTCTTTACCTCTCTGTGTGAGAGCACCAGAGGATGGGGAAAGGCAATAGAGGCGACTTTGTTGGAAAAAATGCTTTGCAACAATATTTTGAAGCAGGAGGATAAGGATCATTGAAAAGAATTCGTACTCTTTCAAACTTTTCACATTTCTTAAAGTTCAAATACTCGTTAAGCGTTCCTCTTTTTTAATATAATAAAATTATTACGTATCTAAAATTCTATCAACAACACTACTGTTATACAGATCTTTGAAGTTACTTTACTATAAACAGAAACACATGCTTCAAAGACATTACAGAAACACTAGACAAGAAAGGTACTATAAAATATACATTGTCTAGATTAAAATATGATTTGGTTCCCGAAGAAAGAAACTTACACCAAATTGTCAGGCTACAAATAAAAATCGAATCTTAACGCATGATCCATACATTATAGTTTCTCTGAACAGTTTATTTACCCCGAAATCATCAGAAGCTGATACTTGATAGGAATATCGACACGGGTTGCACCAGGTTTTTTTTAGCAGAAGGTGGTTCCTGTTTTACGCAATAAACTCCTCCAGGCGATGCCCTCTTGCTCGCTCGACAGTTTCTAATTACGCGTCGCGCTAGCGGAGATACCATCTACGGGATAATTATATAATACAGCATATTCCATCATGCATGCAGCGGGTGGGCCGAATGTGTTTGAGGTGGTGAGGCGTGCTGATGACAGACAGGGTGTGCGGGTCCGATAGCGATAGCATCCCTTGTATCGTACTGGACGATGGGCTGACGCTCTCCTCTTCGTCCTCGCTCCAGGAACCATCGTCGCATTACCCTCTTCCTCATCCATCATGTCGACAGCTTCGTTATGACCGCATACTGACTGCGCCTCTACCTACCGTCTCCTGGATCCTTTCGTCCAACTAAATCTATGATATCACCCTAGACGACATATTCTCCTATTGGTTATCATTAACCGTACGATTCTCAGATATTCAATACTTTTCGTCGAGGAATTCACGGTATGCTTCTATAATAGAATCACACGCCGCTGTACGTGATCGACGAGAAAACGTAATTGCTGATCGATGTGCCTTGAAATCCCAACGAATATTCACCTGACGAATCATTCCAGGCAAATTGGACCGCGACGAGCACATTATTGTCGCGGTAATTTCGGAATCACGTGCCACGAAACGTCAGCGATACGTCGGCGTCATATCAGCGGAACGATGCGTGGCGAGCGGTTAAATCGCATTGGCCGTGCTACGTGGAACGATGATACGTTTCGGTGAAACCATCAGTCGAGGGGTTCAGGTGACACGAGTGCCCGCCGCTGATACAGTCTGGAATCTGAAGTATTTTTCTCTTTCGAGCCCTCCGCATCCACGCAGCCTACCTCTCTTTCCTCTCCGCGTTTCGCGGCTCTATCAAATTAACAAAGGGGAATATCAAATTAAATTACGGATGGGAGTACAGCGCTGTTTCGAGCTGCTGAAAATCCGAAGTGCACGTCGAGGTGTCAAATATTTCGCGGAGACCTATTTCCTTTTTCGTGCCGTAAACCAACGCGCTCGAATCCCGATAAAATAGTTCAATATTTGTACGAATTAGGAAGTGAATGAAAACCAACTTGTATCGCGTGTACATGACAGTGGAAAAAAATTTTACCGATCGAATATTCTTAAAAGGTTTCTGTTTGTGTAACACATGTACGTACCGTGCCGCGTGTTGAAGGTCTATTGTCCTTTGTCCACGAAGAAAACAAAGGGTCGATAGCGACGAAAAGAGAATCGGAATGCTACATTCGCCACGAAATTAAAAACTACACTGGTTACAGGCGGCAGTGGAGAGCCGACATTCTTTTTGGTTCGTTTCACGCGACACGTTCCATAAAAATGGAAGCTCCGATAGAATCACGCCCGAGAATATTGCAGCAACAAAGAACGCTTCCGAGGGTATCAATTCAGTCGGATGGCTACATTGGCTGGGTGAAAAAAAAAAAAAAAAAAAAATTTTTTTTCCGCAGGACTTTTTTTCCTGGCCCTTTATATACTCATAAAACTGTAAATTCTTTCGTATCTCACATTGTGCGCATTCCATGTATTCTCGGCATTTCGCATCGCATCCATTTCTCTTTTTCTCCCTTTACCCTGGCTGCATCACCTTCTCCTTTTTCGGCACAAACATAATGAATATTGACAAACCAGCTCTCCTATTTTCTCTCTTTCTCTCTTGTTCTTTCTCTCATCTTTCCTCTCACTCTCACTCTCTCTCTCTCTTTCTCGCTTTCTCTCCTCTCCCATTTCTCTCTCACTCTTTTCTCTTAGCGCTTGAGGGCGCGTCGTACCGGCAAGCAGAAACAAATAGGATGAGACGCAGGGGGTAGCAGGTATCCGGCATCCCTTCGCGATACAGAGCCACCATTGCTCCAGGCACAATGTACCCTTTTTACCCTCTCCTTTCTAGTCCTCCTCTTTCTATCATCCCCTGCTTTTCCTTTTGCCCGCTCTTCCACCCATGCTTTCACTCTTTCTCCATCTTTCTCCGACTCGACGCAATCGAGTTGCTTCGAAAATATATTAGTTCGGATTCGCGGAGTGGTGGAAAGCGAAGCGATACGGCACCCACCCACTGGTTTGATGCGATTTTCACGTGGAACGGCGTCGAGGAAATTACGGTGAAAGCGCGAAAATTCGCTTTCGTTGAAATTTCGAGAATGCCGCTGTTACCACACTACTTTTTTGCCACTCTCTCCCTCCTTCTTCCGTCCTCTCCGCTCTTTTCTCTACTTCCTCTTTCTTTCCCCCGCCCCTCTCTTTTCCTGCGCCACCAACTCTTTTTCTCTCTGGGCTTTCCTCTCAATTTCAGAACCAATTTGTATATCTTTGAATGCGAATCTGGTAGCTGAATTGAATGTATATCTCCGTTACAGTTTCATTCTTTCTTTCTCTGTTACGAATTCGTTCGTTACCGTTCTCTTATACGGATTTTAACGCGAAATCGGCGATCCATGTAAGAAGACAAAATAAACGCTTCTGTATTTAAAGCATAGATGTAAACGGAAATGTGAAAAGTTTGATATTTATCCGTTAAAAACTATCCACGTTTGCTTTCATCGCACACTATTATATCTATATCACTTTATCGTGTAAATGAAATAGCAAATAATAATATTGAACGGATGTGAGTTAATTTTATTTTCCGTATTTCATAAAAATATGAACTGATTCTTACCTCGACGATATTAATTTTAAATGTAGTTGAAGATGGGAAACAGTAATTTTATAACAGAAATTAGTAGATTTAAAATAAATGTAGTGTACAATAAATATGGATAATCGTTTATTATTTATCGAAATCTAAATAAAATTGATATAATATCCTAGTATTCAAGAATCAGCTTGCCTGAATTTTTTCGAAAAATCCTAATATGATTTCCACTTGAAGAAGTTAATGTTCAGAAAAATATTCGAGATTATCTTGAATCTTAAACTGTTCTAAATATTTTCTCTCTCGATGCTCTTAATAGGCACTTATCCGCGTTCGGATTTGACTCCAAAAACAGTGATGTCTTCATTGAGGTCTATTAACCCCTTCATGTCTGCCAACAAAAAGTCTGGAAAAAGCGACGTCATTAAAGTCAAATTTAGAAACGTAAGCTCTCTTTTTACTTTCGGAGAGGTCGAAAGAACGTTTGAGCTTAAGGTTTTTGGTAGGAAAAGGGGTTGTCTCTTGCTCTCTTCTTTTCGGTCAGGCAGCGCACTTACTGCGAAATCGTAGAGATCTGCGCTTCGTGTATCCCGTCCATGTAATACAACCACGCGCATGGTACCTGTATGCGGAGTGCCACACAAACACCCTCGAAGAGCACAGCTCCGTTTCTTGCAGGTGAAAGCAAAAACTACGGTGTACGTCAACCTCTTCCTTTTTACAGCTCTTCGAGGTTAGACTCATTACGGAACGTTACGTGTGGAAACCCCCGAATGTAGCCGGCCTGTATACGTATATACCAGCGTATCTATGTATACCATTTTCGAACTTAACCTTCGCCTATGTACACACTCCATTTCCAACTGGGAAAACTTTAAGTCCAACGACGACGATGTGTCATGGACCGCGCGGACAGTTAACTTTCCACACACCTTCTTTACGAGAAACAGTGCGACATTGTGCGTTTTTTTCTTCTTTATTGCTTACTTACAATCACTATCCCTTCAACTCTCGAACAATGAAAATAGTCACGAGACTGTTGTGTGGCACAGCAAGGTTTAATGGAAGAAACGTGCTGAGATTCTTTCCCGTACGTTGCGCCCCAGAAGAAGCGACAAAGGACGAACCGCATCGATCAAGTATTTTATTAGGTTGGTGCATATGAAATGCCGGATTTTGATTACATGTAAATATTTGTATTTCTGTTTTCACAGTATGATTGTTTATGAGGTAACCTTTTGTATAGTTCGGTTATCTGTTATCAGAGTCGTATTATATTCAAAACACTTTTTCCTAAATTGTGCATNGTAACCTTTTGTATAGTTCGGTTATCTGTTATCAGAGTCGTATTATATTCAAAACACTTTTTCCTAAATAGTGCATTTTAGCCACTTTTTAAAGATTTATTCCAAGTATAAATTTTGTTGATATTCATATAATTTTCTTACATGAACACAAACTTGACAATAATGCTACAAAAACCACTCGGAACATAAACGGAGCGTTTAGACAGAATATTAAACAAGAGGAAAGTTCAGCGTTAATTTGCAAAATTCTGTTCTAGAAATTACTTTACAAAATGAGTTACGTGTTAGTCTCGAAGCGTCACTGGATAACGATGTATTGAAAGCACTGATGGAAAATAATTCGCGTCAAACATGAAAAGTACTTGCTTTAAGAATAAATATTAATCATTTCATTGGTATTACACATTTTGTAAATTAGTAAGGTCAAAAAATGACACGAGGTTACTATTATTTACTAAGAAAATCNATATAATTTTCTTACATGAACACAAACTTGACAATAATGCTACAAAAACCACTCGGAACATAAACGGAGCGTTTAGACAGAATATTAAACAAGAGGAAAGTTCAGCGTTAATTTGCAAAATTCTGTTCTAGAAATTACTTTACAAAATGAGTTACGTGTTAGTCTCGAAGCGTCACTGGATAACGATGTATTGAAAGCACTGATGGAAAATAATTCGCGTCAAACATGAAAAGTACTTGCTTTAAGAATAAATATTAATCATTTCATTGGTATTACACATTTTGTAAATTAGTAAGGTCAAAAAATGACACGAGGTTACTATTATTTACTAAGAAAATCCGACGTTTCATATTCACCAACCTAATAGAATAGAATTATTTTACTTTTCGAAGCATAATGGGGTTAAAAGTGTTTCGCCTTTTCAATCCATTGAAGCATAGTGAGACAAAAATTACACATAGAGCAAAACCTCACGGTCTGGATTGTACAATTAATGAGAATGTGACAATTTGTAATTTTGATTAGTACGAATCAAATAATGCATTGAAGAAGCAGTAAATGTTACTATGCACAGAAGTATGGTTCGGAGTTAACAAGTTGATACCTAACTGGGCATAGACAGCACCTAACATAGCACCTAACTGTGCTAACTATATTAAATACGTGGACTCAATGTAAACCGCTGTGCTCCAAGTAATTTTTTATTTTCGAGGTGATACAAAAAATATCCCGTTATACATGTTTTGGTATTAAAAACTATCATCTGTTGCAAGATGTTACGAAACAAGAAGAAATAATTTAATTGGACTGTATGTGAGTGTTAGAACTCAAAAAGAAGAGAAAAATTGAGGATATCGATTGAATAATTATGAAACATGCTCCACATTCGTGAAAAAAATTCTCTATAGAAAAAAAATTCCAAGAGTTCAAAAATTTTAAGAGTACTTTGCGTTTGAACCACGGAAGTACTACAACGATGGGATTGAAAAACTCGTGCAACATTGGGAAAAAGTAATAAAAGTTAATGAAAATTATATCATCGCTTAAATAAATAAGTTTCTATAAGATCAATTTAGAGGAATATAATAAAATAAAAACGCAGGAGCTTTCGTACAGTAATAATTCAATTACAATTACATGTTATCATAAAGGTCCTAATTTTTCTTCTCCGATAGAAATGAAATAACTATTGTATATTTATCGATACTGAATTGTAAAATTGTGGAAAATGTAAGGAAGCTTTTTTTCCACGCTATTTTTCTGTTTATGTTGCCTTGGTTATGTAACAAACAGTATCAATTTTTGGTTTCACTTATCCTTCCGTCTTCCATTTCGTTATTTTTCTAGACCCTTGATCGACCGTATTTAAGCATCGAGTCGAACAACAAGCAACGAGCTACGGAGCTTTCCTCATTACGAGCCGGACAGTTTCGGTCTTGTCTTTTCTTTCTTTAAGGCAGGGGTTTTGATTGAACGAAGGCAAAAGGCAATCCCAACTCCAACAGGAAGCCCTTGTTTCATCGTTGCCTCAATTATTCTATCCCTACGTTTTTCTTTCTCCGCCTTCTCTTCCTCGGAGGTTGATCTCCCCGGTGTCTCGTTAACGTCCGGTAGCACTTACATCCCTCTCGATCGAAGGAACGCTAAATTGTTCCCCGATGCGGTTTAAATTCAATAATTCCCATTGCGAGAATTCAACGGTCACTTTCACTAACGAAATACATTTAATTTTACGTTTCAAAACAAATAATAATATACTGGCAGAGCGTGAAGATAATCAGATGTATTGAAAGAGAATTTGAGTAAGCAATAAGGAAAAGTGGTCGTTTAGTACCTCGTGTTTTTAAAAATCATATTCCATATCCGTGTTACTGAGAATTTATCGATGATATGGTAACGATAAAGTAATCTTTTTCCTGAAATTCAGTTAAAATTGAAACTCGAACAACGAAAGAAGTACATAGATATTCACATGGTATTTACTTGGCTGAAAAATTGCTTCCAGCTTTCAATGTGCGCTATAAAAAATAATAGTGCTTAGACACGCAAGTGACCTGCTAAAAATTCACTTGAAGCATCATCTCAGCGATGTTACGCAACTAACGTTATGCAACCGAGTCAAAATAAGAGTGCGAACGTAGAAATGATGTTGTTGCATAAGTGACGAACGGTTGAGCTCGCAACACCGACTGGAGGGACTTTTCTAAGGATTCGCCGAGTGAAACGCAATTAAAGTTAAACGCTGCCCCACCTTCTCATCTCTTTTCCTTTTGCTATTGCTGTTTCTCTTCAGACAGAACCGACAGTCTATAAGCGAGAGGTTTCCCTGGTTTCCCGTTGGGGTTGGTTGGAGGGTTAGAGCAAAAGCGAATTCTCGTTCAAAGGAGCATTAATTCACGAGCTTCTCGTTGGATGTGAGATCAAACACTTTCGTCAATTAGCTCACGGTTCTTGCATGCGCATAATTGGCCTGGCGACCAGCCAACATCGAGGGATGCCGATAGGACGTGCTACACAGCGCGAAATTGTATTTTCGTTTCTAATTTTTATTACAACTGGTTGGCCCGATAATATTTGCATGAACACTGGTATGCTTCTGTAACAGGAATTTTAACAACATCAATAATTTCTCGTTCAGCGTTCCTGGCGGCCCGTACAGCAGAAATTTCACCAAGGTTATATTAGAACGTGTTCTCCTTTTATTTTTGTCAAGGCCCCTGCCATCCGGCAGAATTTTTAGTACAGCTCTTAAAGTCGGTTGCTAGTGTACAAACAAATACAAGTTCCAAGCAAGTGGAAAACCTGGAGACCGAAAAACGCAGAGGTGGACCGCCATCGTCATCTCTTTTCCGCTGTGGAAAAACGGAAATCTCGACGTTTAATTCACGTTTAATGTGTGCTGCCCGACTGGGCTTCTTTTTTTATGTGCTTCCCCTTCTCGCGCCGGGTGGTATAATTAACCCGTCTCTGAAAACGGCCTGCAGGGACCAAGCGCATTTCCGAAGGGACTCTTGCTCGATGAAAATTCCAACTCGTCTGCACTTCTCCATCCGTGCACATTTTTTCCCTCTATTTTTCATTCTTCCTTTTTTTCTTTTTATTTTCGGACGAATGTACGGACATAAAATTAAGTATTCGAGAACAGTTAGCCGCGCAGGCGTCTCTTCCCTTGTTTGTACAAAATTTTTTGTTCGGCTCGGTACCCTTTGGTGGATTCGTCCTTGTTCGAGGTGTTTGAAAGAGAAATCTGTGGAACCTCTAACCATTGATATTTTAGGAAATTTATGTGACACTTGTGCGCATACAATTTGTTTTTTTTTTATCTATTCGAATCGATGTATGTTACCAAGTAAAACGAAGTGGTATTAAAATTACAATATCTTCATCTTTATTAACGCTTAAACTACTGACGATTAAAGCACATCTAGCTGTATCAAAGAAATCACAATAATAGATATTTGAAAAAAATACATAATGTAGAAGAAACAAATTTTTAATCGTATATTTTACAAAGAGTCACAGAAAATATTAGAAAATGGATCGTTAAAAATTTATACTATTTCTCTGAGAAATTATAAACCGGCCATTTGACTGTTTTAGCAGTTTTAATGTTAAAAGAAGTAATATTATACAATTAATGAATGTTAAGCAATAAGAAATATTTTGAATATTTCAATGAAATCATGATGATCGAAATTAATATAGCTAAAAATATACGAAACAATACGTATTGACAGTGATTGAAGCATGATAATAACGCCCAAATTAGAAGCTCATGCAGTTACATAGTAACATACGTAGTATCATTGTATGAACTGTCTAAATATCATCCAATGTAATTTTACGTTTAATGGAATAATTAGTAGAGATCGGAAAGCATATATAATATAACCATAGTTATGCTGTATTGTTCAAATGAACTATTAAGTACATGATATTGCATACAGTTGTCACAATTGACCGAACACACTTAATTTCAACATAATTACATTTTGTAATAAATTACTTTTTCAAAAATTAGTTTCCTGATATTTTTCTTTTTGTTTCTTTTTTAATGAGTTTAGTGATCTCCACAAAATTTTATAGCAAAGCTATTTGTATTATTTTAGTCTGATTTTTCTCGTACTGCTTTTCTCTTTCATCAAAACTATTTAAGCTAAAATAAATTCCATCGGGATAACTGAGCAGAACGCTTTCAAAAGTAGATTATAGGTTAAAGGATGATTTTAATAAATTATATTGACAAGAAGTATCAGTATAAGCGAAACAGTGATAGCAAAATGATTCTTAACCCTTTCGCTACGAAAGTCGCATATGCACGCCCTCAGAAATTAAGTAATCATTTATTGAAATCATATTTAAATAATTTCAATACCACAGAATTATTTTTATTTTCAGTTACACTACCGTCCATAAGTATTTGACCACTTTCAGTTTATCTATAACGTACAAAATATATTTGAAATAAGGCACCTCAATGTAATTTTTACCACATTATTTCTTTCTTACACTCATGTAAAGATCACGCTTCAAGGTTCATCATATAAATTTATATTCATTCTACTTAGGGCTGTTCACATTATAACTTTGATATCAACTTTTCGATCCGATTCCACCAACTGGAATATACCATGATTTATTAATTCCGAACTTTTATATTAACCCTTTGCGGGGACATTTTTAAATAGTCGTAGGAGTCAATGACCCCGCAGCAAGAACCTTCGAAAATCGCAAAAATGACAAAACACTATCGTCCCCTATGCCTCGTGATTCAAATGTTTCGGTCGATTTTGTGTTTTAATATCCATGTATTGACTTTAAATCCTATACGGAAAAGTAATTGCGAAACGATAGATTTGCTCCGACCTACTGGTACTCCCAAAAGCGAAATCTGCCGATCGTAAAGGGTTAATACATTGACAGTCGGTTCCGCGAAAACGCGGATTTCTGAGTCTGTCGCTTTTTTTTGGCTATTCAGTGATTAGAAACAAACGAATAAGCCCGACGTTTGGGATTTAAGTGGCCGATACGTTGCCGGCGCTCAGGCTTTAAATGTCTCTTAGGTCGCCGGCTGTCAATGAGTTAACACTTTACCAACCGGTTCACTCGAGTGCGGGTACATCGCTAACACCGGCTCAGTTTGGCTATCGTGCGGAAATATAAGCGCTTATTCTTGCAACTTTGTTTTTAACACTAGAACTACCGACGATTAAAGTGTATCTATTTCGACCAAAGAATTGAAAGTAATAACTATTTGAAAAAAATACAAAATGTAAGGGAAATAGATCTTTACTCATTTTTGTTATAGAATAGCACAATTGATTCCTAAAAATGCATCATTATAGATTTATAGAACTTATATGAGAAATTGCAAACCAGTCATTTTGACCACCTCGGTAGTTCTAGTGTTAAATCGAAATTTGTGAGAGTGCTTAGTATATCGTTTCTCTTATTGTAGGGTAATTAAATTTAATCAAATTCTTAATTTTCATAATGTTAGTATTAAACAGCAAGCGGTAGATAGACGTTGGCTGTAAAAAGTCAATTAATAGGCTCCCGATCGGTGAGCGTTGGTTGCAAAAAGCCGATTAATAAGCTCCTGATTGGTAAAGTGTTAAAAATATGAATCAAAGTTTGTCTCCCTTGCATTATGTAATTTTTTATACACCTTTTATTTTTATTTCTTCGATACAAATGGATACATTTTACTTCTCGGTCGTTCTAATGTTAACTCTTTGCACTACATTGGCGCCGCGATGACGACATTTGTAATTTTCTTCAGAAGTTATGTTTTAAATTAAATTGTTATTTTCGTTAATTTAAATTCTTGTTTTGGTTTTTAACTCTTTGGGGCACGCTGGGATTAAAAGTGTCCCACCTTTTTGATGCACCGTAATGCATAGTGGGTCATTTTTAGTCTCACCTCGACTTAGGGAAAAGGATGTGCTTTAATAAGTATCATTCATGAACCCATGTGGCACGGTAGGACTATTTGAATCCTACCCTATAACAACAAATTCAATTAAATTATTATTATTTTTTTATGTTTTTACATTATGTGATTCTTTTATTAGTAAAAATATACCAATTTTGTTTCATTTAAAACGCAATAAAATTTCTATGCAACATGAGTTTATTTTATCATCTGAAATCCTGTGCCGCAATGAGTTAAAGTAAAGGAAATCAATCAAATAAATAAAATACCGTAAATATTTATAATTTTCTCTTATCTTTCCAAAACAATACTTTCAATTTTTGCAATAGTCTCGTAAAACTTAAAAAAAGTTTTGAAGTGCAAAGGGTTATAATACTGTCTTAAATACATCTTGAAAACCCGTACGTACAACAGAAACCACATTCATATAGTTTATAAAAATTGTTTTAGATGTGATTTCAGAGCCACAATTCCAAAATTAGACATTCCACCAGTGACCAATGTTTTTTTGCAAGGAATCTAGGCAACTAATCGTCAATTGAAATTTATGCATGTTTTCGTATTCATATTTTTTACACAACCTCTTAAGGCATTATACTAAAAGTAAGTGATAAAAACTTTACACGAAAATTGTAAATTTTCTTGAAGAAAAATTCTTAAGGAAGGTTGAGTTCTCCAGCAATCGCAACGGTGTCCCCCTTAAGTTCAGTACAAATCGTTACAAAAAATTCTGCACGTCGATAACTAAAAATCAAACAATAGAAGTCGACGAGGATTTCTTACACAGTTTAAGGACTTTAACCTGAATTTTACTTTTACTATTTTCTTTGTTCGTTTCCACCTTCCTTTTTAAATCGATGATGATAGAAGTGAAATAAGAAAGTCATAATGTTTTAAACAAACACGCTTTTTAAAACAAAACTTCATCCACGATTTACTTTAAAAGCGTTGGTACAAGCTCTTGAATAACGCCGATACCAAGGGCGCAGTTTCTCAGTTGTTGTTGTTACTTTTGCCAAGAATAGGAATTCGACGATGCCGAATGATATAACGGAGAATGAGTTCGGTAGAATTCGGGAATGGCGGACGACGTAGCCGAAAGGAACGAGTAGAGAAGACGAAGTTGAAAAGAGCGGTGAAAAGAGGAAGGAAGATGGTAAGACACCATCGGTGTCTCGCTCTTCTGTTTCTGTTTCGCGGAAGGAGCAGCGGCTATCAAATATTTGCAGCGTCTCTAACCCACAATGCCTCGCTCGATAAACCCGAAAGTTTGTTTACGGTTGCCGGTTATTCCTTCGTCGCCTTCTCCTTCAAAGTCATCCCCTCCGTTGAATTCCTTCTGCTGTGGCACTTTAACTTACAACCTACTGGAGAAATCTCTTCTTATCCTCCATCGAATTTACGGCAATTGAATGTGCTCAATCGGCGGAAAATACTGCGTCAATCTTTTTTTCTTTCTCTTTTTTCTTTTTTTTTTTTTTTAGCACACCAATCGAAGATGAAAGATTAATGTAATAATATAGAACAACGGATCGACCTACAATGAAACGAACTTGTTACCTCGGGGACGTGGGATTTTAATATTTGTACGCCATTCGAACCCTCCGAGCGAATTCGTCAACTTTAAGTAATCGAAGTTCTACGGTAATCGAGTTACGTAAAATTCACGATCATACGTTTTATGTAACGCCGACAAGGAGTTGTGTAAGGAAAGTTGTGAGAATAAACCTTGAAAACTTTTTTATTGCGATCTCGCGCTTGGCGATCAAAAAGGAACGCGTAAACGTAAAATTACCCGCGTCAAATTTTAATACGGGATTTATTTTCGGTGCTCTGAGTTTTTTTTTAAGCTTCGAGTGAAACTTCTTCAAACCTTTGAAATATAAAAGTAATCGTATGGATGATTTTGTTTTAGTTTGTAGACAAGTTTTGTTGTATGTTTCGATATTAGTATTTTGTGTTAAAAAATATTTTTCTACACTTTTTTAAAGGTTGAAAGCGTTAATATTATTTAAGATCTTTAACGTTTCCTTATAAGTTATAACATAAATTGAGTGATGATAAACGTAGTGGGTCATTTCACGCCAAATCGATCAAATTTTTGAAATCTTTTTCTCAATTTGAAAACTTTTTTGATAACCATTGTATAACAAAGGTCCGTTTCGAAAGTTGGATCAACACTGACAGATCTTCCTTACTTATTGTTACATTTTCTTCTGCAGAAACAGTTACTTAGCAAAAATACAAGTTTATATTTTACTGAAGCGAAAGAAGCAGTAGATAATAATTAATTTATAGTAACTGCCGATTTTGTAGACTAAAATAAAATACATAATTATCATTGGAGTAACAAACAAGTTACTATTTGTTCTTGTGTTATATATGTATAGTAAAGATAATAAAAATCAGGCACAATTATTTTATAATTTCTCAGAGTTTAGATCATGCTGCAGTTGCAGTTCACCTATTTGCAAAATGGTTGTGAAATATCTTATAGTTACATTTCCAGGAAAGGTTAAAAAAATAGTATACTTTTCTCATAGAGCGACTAAATAATATAAAAGTAAAAAAAGCTTCATAAATTTAACATATTAGTGATTTGGTGCGGATCTAGCGGGATTCGAGATACCGTGAAAAGCCTTGCGATGTACACAAGTTTGCAAAGACCATTAGATAATAAAACTTTCTAGCGGTGGTGAATGTACAAATTAATCCTGAATTTTTTAACGAATTAATAATATTATATTTTAATTTAAAAATTAAAAGGAATATTTGCCTTTAAAATGTAATTATGAACTTATCGCTACCTGTTACTTTTTCCTTAAACATAACCTCAATTTATATATGAATTGCTTGTAGCCATGCA
>SMSQ01024231.1:0-11106 GCA_019453375.1 Ctenoplectra terminalis
GTTTAGCGTATATAGCACTCATCGTGAAATGATCTGAATCTCTCAATGTTAGAAACGATACTAAGATATGTGGGCCTATTGCGTATTAGAGGAGACATTGTATGTTTAGAGTAGCACAGTCTTTGACTTATTGGGTATTAAATTTCAGAGATATCGTGTCAACGCTCTTGTGAAACAGACTGTAACATATGCCACATATACTGTGGCCGCGTTTTTCGGCAAAGACTTTTGCAGTGAAAGGGTTAAATACGGAACGAAAATGGCGAAACACAAATTAGGGAACTCACTGATCTACAGAAAGAAAACTCTTGTCTTTTCTGAAAGATGTCGGTCTTTTCCACTGTTTATAGACACGTTTTCCATTGCTAACTAATAATAAGTTCAGCGCGGTTGCTAACAACCTTTAAACTTAACCCTTTGCGCTCCAACTACCAGTCTGACTGGCATAACATGTAAAGAAGATCTACTCCAACTACCAGTCTGGCTGGCATAACAAGTAAAGACGATATACTCCAATTATCAGCTCTACTGGCAACATTTTATTTTCTAATTATCACTAACTGTGGCGACCCATTATTATTACTTTCTATTGTGATACATGTACAAGAAAACCCGGTCTACAAGTAGGCGACTGTTTTTTGAATTATCATACAAAAAAAGTTTATGAGAAATAAATTATTATATTCCTAAATTAACTTAACCTAATATATGAATAAATTTTATATTATTAATCAATGTTTAATACGCTTCTACAAAAATTTCATCAAAATGATTTTTTGCCGTTTATGTTATAAAAAAAATGTCAACCAAATTGTATATTTCAGAATCTGAATTTATTTTAAGATACATTGAAGTTATTTAAGTTTTTGAGTTAATTCTCGTTAATAAAAAATCATTTTTTTCAAAGTATCGTGATTACAAAATATTGCCTAAAAGTCCGTGGAGTAGACTACCGACAGGTGCAAGAAATGCACGGAGCGCAAAGGGTTAAGGCTTAACTGTGTAACTATTCGACCCTCTATAACGCCATTTGACTTAAAAGCTACATACCTATGCGTATGTATTTTCAAAGTTTTATTTTTTAGTTATTTATTACTGTATTAGTTAATTTTATCACTATACCACTCGGTCTTATTATTTATTACTATCTCTATTACTATACATCGGTCTTTTTCACCTTCTATGGACACGTCTTGTGTTACTGACTGAGAGTTCAAAGCGGTTACTGATAACCTTGAAAGGTGCATGTGACCTAAAACATTCAATAAAAAAAAGAAAATGATATGTGATCGCAGCGAGATCGCGCAGACAGAAGTCGGTCGTCTGCATCGGGCCTAATCCGGGAGATACGTTTCGCGTTATAGGAAATTAGGTTATACAGAACATGCATTATCAGACGAATTTATGCAAGTTCAAACATGCCTCTAATTTGTAACTGTAATCGCATACTGCTAGTGAGATATGAATCAGTTTGAAACATTATTGCATTTCAAACAGAATGTTAGTGCTAATTAACTTGTTTTAAATAAAGCTTTCTTTAATAAAGGGAAGTCACAACAAAATACAGGTAACTTAATTATAAAAAAAAGTATTGTATACGTTATCTTCGTAAGAAAAATTATTTGTTGATACTTCCGATAGTGAATTAATGTTAAATAGTAAAATACGTATTTTTATTTTAATTGAAATTTGAATAAAAGTATTTCTCTTTAATAAATTACTTTTGATAAAAAGGAGTTTCACTGTGCATATAAATAATAAGTAAGTGTATGTATTTGCTTTTCTAAACAAAAAATTAAAAAACTATGTCAAAATGTTAAATCTATCTTAGTTCCAGTGTTCGATCATTCTTGATAAACCTTCCGAAAAGTGTCAGTGTCTTCCGCTTCCGTTTCTCTCCCTTTCTCTCTCTCTCTCTCTCTCTCACCCTTACACTTCAAATGTACTTTCAATTCCATTCTTGCTCAAAGTTTGAATAAGTAGTTATTTCCAAGTGGTCGTAATAATTTGATCACCCACTGTAGTCTCAATTTTTTCGTCGCGTTGTACGAGTTCACGTTATAGGGAAACGCGTTATATGGGAATGCACTGAAATGGATTGTGACTTACAAGTTACATACTCCTGTATTTATATTTTTCAAATTTGACTTTGTTTACTTTTGTTTACTACATTATTCAATTTTATTATTATTGTAGTGCCGTAGTTTTAAGAACTTGTAGTTTATGGAGGGCAATAAAGGCGTAACGGATGGGGACCGGATCCAACGGACGGGGACCGGACCCAAAGGACGTACGATGGGTCGATGCGTAGGCAGAGTTGAACAGAACGTGGAAGAGAGTTGAACGAAGAAAATAGAGTTGGACAGAACGTAGAGTAGAGTAGAACACAGTTGAACGCAGTGTTGAACGGAGAGTTAAATCGAGAGTTGAACAGAGTGTTGAAGAGAGCGTCGAATGAGTGTGTTGCGTAGTTAACAATTGTTGTAAGACGGATTGTATATTATTGCGCGTCACAGTCACTCACCTAAACTTTATTCTTAATAATTAAATGTTTATAAACTATATTTAAATAAAAACTCTATATTATACTACTATCCTGACAGCCTATTTATAACAGCTAGTGGTTCAAAAATTTTCAAATTAAAACGAGAAACCATAATTTATTTTATTTTCTTTCTCATAACCAAACAGAATTCCGGCTATAGAGGGTTAAATTTCTAGCGAGAGATGACCGACATGACCAACCCTCTTATAGCGAATTTTAATTATAAATATATAACATACAGTTTTAATCCACAAATGCAAATTACTCGTATACCATGTGTTGAGTAAAAAAATATTTTTAACAAAAAATGAATGGTTTCGAGGAGGCTACAATCTGATGTAAGCTGTTTTTTTTAAACGAACGCGTAGAGAATGGTATATTTTTAATGCAGCGGTCGAAGCAGCTCGTTATCCTCCACAGAAAAGTATTCAGAGCTATTTACGTCGAAAAAATATTAATTTGAGAGATATTTTTACCAAAACATTGGAAAATAGCCATTATTGGTCATAGTGTGACTATTTATTAATTTAAAGCAACAGAAAATTTTATTTCAACGGTGATAAACATTTCTGAGCGATAGTAAATGAACACAATTGTCTCAATACCAAACTTTACATGTCCTCCATGAAATGGTGTTCTATGTACAGTAGAACGTTGATTATTCAGACATCGATTATCCGGAATGCCGATTATCCGGATTTCGATTACCCAAGTCCAGTCACATATGTGTGCACTACACATTTAAACTACGTATTTAATGATGTTTGCATTTTGGCACACGTATCCTTCCCATTGTAACCTTGTTTCAGTGTCTTGTTTGATTGTGAGCTTAAAGCGAGATACAGTTTTCGTTTATATCGTAAGTGTTGAAAGAAAAAGAGTAGCGGTGATGAAGATAAATTAGATATTACTGAACGTTTAAAAAAGGGTTAAAAGTCAGTCTAATTTAGCCGAAGAATATGATGTTGGAAATTCTACAATTAGCAACATTAAAAATAGCGAGTCAGAGTTATCTGAATTTCAAAAGAACTTGGATGAAAGTAACTTTCGCCCCTCGCAAAAGTTTTAAAATAGCAAATGATGATAAATTGGATCGGACTATGTATAAATGAATTTTACAGAAATAGTTTTTATATTAGAGGGAATCCACAATTTGGAATGTTACAGGGAATATTACGGAGTTGACACATGCCAATTTTGATGAAATTTTAATATAATATAGATCTGGAAAAATTATTAGACACGTATTTTTTTATATTTGCCATCTGTTTAGCTCCCACAAAGTTCGTGGAGCCGTGTATGTAGTAAAAAACAAATTGCAAAACAATAATAATACTTTACTCTATATATTGTGTTGTTCGGAAAGTAATTTCGTTTTTTTCCGATAGAGGATTTAATTGTATTTTTTTGCACCCAACTTCACGCTTAAGCCGCATAATCATTATATGTTTTGAGAGCTGATATAGCAAGGTTTGTGCGTGAAAAAGTCCATTTGATTCTAGGCAGTATTTTTTGGTTGATGCCCTTTTAAATATGGAGAGCAATAAGCAGCATTTCCGTCATATTTTACTTTTTCACTATAGAAAAGGTAAAAATGCTGTTCAAGCCAGAAAGAAATTAACCGATGTGTATGCAGAAGATGTGTTGACGGTACACCAGTGCCAGAACTGGTTTGCAAAATTTCGATCCGGAAATTTTGATGTCGAAGATGCACCACGTTCTGGAAGGCCGGTTGAAGCTGATAAAGACAAGATAAAGGCATTACTTGATGCAAACCGGCGAATAACAACACGAAAGATGGCGAAAGGTGCTGGTCCAGAATGGCCAATATATAATTTAATAAAATATTTGTCCATTATACGAAAATTGTCTTTCATGTTCGCAAAAAAAAACGAAATTACTTTCCGAACAACCCAATATTTAGGTATACAACACAGTTCGCAGATATCACAGTCCAATGTCCAAAAATGATGACGAAAATGAGAATGAAAAATACTATTATGATTAATGAAGGAATGTTTTTGAGCACGGGAAGTGGAGTCCTTATATCTAAATTCTGTCTGTCCAGGGGTGTGTCCATGAAGCTAATTTTTGTGGTGGGAAAACTGTCTTGTCCAATCTGTGTGGGTTTCTGGAGTTGGGGCGTTTTCTAGAAAGCAGTCTTTGGGTGGTGGAGATATTTCGGTAAATCGAGTAAAGGTCAAAGCTGGCGGCCACGTGTTCGTCGAGTCCGTAGTCCGAGGAATAAAGATTATGATACGTCAATTGCTATTGAGCAGAGAGGCCGAAGGATTAAGTAGTAATTAAGGTTTCGACGGTTCTTCTGGTTATTAAATTAATAGCATGCAAAAAGCGGTAAAATTAACAAATCCTCAAAAATAGCAGCTGACGTGTCCGTATCATAAACTCGTGGTAGTCCGTTATCCTATCATCATCGTTCACTTTGAGGGGGTGGTATCAGCTCTCAAAGTAGGGGATGAAAAACCTTTTTAATAGTCTATCTCGAAAATTATTGGATATCACGTTAAGCGCCACGCCGGTCCCTAGGGACCGGCGCAAAACTTTCCGTTCAGGCCTCGCCGGCCCGCACGGACCGGCGGCAGACTTTTCGTTCGTGTTATCATCGCGCGCGTGTCGGTCCTTCCGTACTTGCGAGGCAGAACGTTTATTTTAGGCGGCATCGTTTTTGTTTGGTCAATGCTTTAAGGAAAACAATATAATACTTAAAAACATTAATTTATTGAAACAAAGATAAGCAAAGATAAACAAAGGTGAGGTTTCTGTGTACATTCATTACAAAAGGTTGTTATTTTTGGCGTTACATTTTTAGCTGTCTTTGGTCCTAACATTCGTGCATTATATTTATAGCATTCTGCGCAGTATTTTCTAATTTTATGCTCACTGCCTTCATTTTTTTTCAAACGATGCTGAGGATTTACACGGGTGTCCACTTGTTCCTCCTCCTTCTCCTGCACAAGTGTGTAAATCAATTTTTTGCGAAACATTGTAGTAGACATCTTATACTCTGGCTCGTCTATCGCCTAACTGTGGCCTGAACGGAACGGCACAAGAATTCGGCGTGGCGCTTAACGTGATATAGAAAGAAAGTTCAAATGTACGGTTTGTCTATTTTTTAATGCTGAATTAAACTGTGTAACAAGTTTAAAAAAATATTAATTCGTTTGAAGACATTTCAGCCTGCTTTAAAGGTGTAATATCAGCCCCCAAAGTGAACGATGGTCGATATAAAAAAATACGTTTCTAATATTTTTCGGAGATCTATACTCGCGGCCATAAGTCACCGGATATTTAATAAATTTATAATAAAAAAAGTTTGCGCTACAGTTATAAAATGAGCCAACCATTCACTAATTTTTCACATTATACAGGACCTTAAATTATACTATCTTCTTGAGATCTTACTGAACGCTTACTTCGATAAACTTTTTATTCAAAATTTACAAGTGTCCAGTGACAAAGCTTCATCGAAATCGGTGTATGTCAACTTCGTAACATTCCTTGTAAGAATTTTTAATTTACGTTTTTTCTTTCACTTCTCTTGTTTGGTATTTTTCAGACCAATTATCCGAAAAATCCGGAAAACCACTTATCCGGATAGATTTGTCTCCCAATTACTTCGGATAGTCGACGTTCTACTGTAAACTTGTTTCATACGTCTAATAGTTTACGAAGAATTAAAAGTTGCCAATTAGGTCAGTCTGTATAAAAATGTTATAAAGATTTGATGAAGTATTACATAATATTTCATAATACAAGAAAACAAATAATTATAATATAATAATACAGAAATATAATAACACAGGAATAGAATAACACTGGAATATAATAATTCAGGAATATAATAACACTGGAATACAATAAGTCAGGAATATAATAATGCTGGAATATAATAATTCAGGAATGTAATAAGGCAGGAATATAATAATACAGGAATACAATAACATAGGAATACAATAATTCAGGAATGTAATAATACAGGAATGTAATAATACAAGGAATATAATAATATAGGAATATAATAATACAGGAATACAATAACATAGGAATACAATAAGTCAGGAATGTAATAATACGAGGAATATAATAACAAAAATATAATAACACAGGAATATAATAATATAAGGAATATAATATCACAGGAACATAGTAATATCGGAGTATAATAACACAAGAATATAATAGTACAGGAAAATAAATAAATATAATAAAGGAGTCTCAACCCGTTTCAATTACATGATTCGTTACATATTAACCTCCTACACTCGAAACCTTATGCAATGTTGTATGTTTTCATTTACTGTTTCAATATATAATTTAATAAGCAACGCAACGTAACACAAAGGTTAAAAAGTCAAAGGCAATTCTACAACTTGTAATTAGCTTACATTTTTCAAATCCAAGGAATGAAAAGCGCGGGAACACGCACGAATAACTCTTTCCACGCTCAGCTTTCGGGCTCTCGAGTAATTCTATTTGCCTCTCTCTGTAGCGTTACTGACTTAATTTGCATAAACGTGAATGCTCTGAAAGAAAGCCAGAACACTGCGCGTCGACTGCAGTTAAGATGGCGCGGAGGGTGAGCAGGGGGCGGAGATTGTAGCTAGAATGTAAATAGAAAATATGACGTTTCGTAAATTGAGCGTTTAAAGTTTTGATGAATTTCTCGTGCAGATGGCACGGATTTAGTAAAAAAGTTGCGCTCTCTTATCTTGGTTAGCCTTTAGACGACAACGCCCCCGACCCACTCCAACTTTAAATAACACCGTGTTTTTATTTCGATTTATACTCACATTCTGAAACCAAGGTAGACATTCGTAGTGTTTTTGAAATAATCTCGTTACTAATTTACTTTTTTTTCTTCCTTGGGAACTGTTGGCCAGAAATTTTAAACGTTCTTCTTGAAAGTAAATTTGGAGTTACTTAAATACCAAGTTAATTAAAGATAACGAGGCACAATACTTCTTATATTTATAGAAGATGCGCTTACTAAAATAGGCATACACTGCAGGATGTATTAGGTACCTGGAAAAAGTTGGTGCGATTTTTTGTCAAAAAATGCAGTATTTTACAGAAATAATATAATGATGATGATATCATTGGAAGATTTTGTCTACTTAGTTGAGGTATGCTGTTTGAATTGTTCATTTGTTTCAATGTTTCATTATCTAGCCAAAGTTAACCTTTTGCATTCGCAGCAAAGCAAAATAAAAAGAGACAAAACAAATATCCAGGGTAAATAAACTAACCCTTTCACTACGGTGTTTTCAGATTTGAAAGATCTCTTGGTATACTAATCGATATAGTTTCTGTTGATATAACAAAAATGTACACTGATAAGTATGTCTGATAAGTATCCGGACACTCATTTTGTCAACTTGATTAATTTTTAGTGATGGTACATAAATATTGCTAAAACATGTAAATTAATGACAATTTAATGAGCGACAGTAATATTTACTACCTTCTTAAGGAATCGACACATTGTAAATTGAAATTATCTGTTAAATTTGCCAACAGTGTATTAAAATTAAATACACTATTCGTAAAAGGACACTGGTTGAATTAACCGTGGTAGAAGAACGTTATTATTTAATCTATAGATCAACAATTAAATAACTCAAATGTAAAGAACTTTTCAAATAACAAAACAGTTCCTTAAGATTTCACACCAATAAATTTTAATGTCATTTTTATTGCATATTAGCTCAGTAATTTATTCACAATATTCAATTGTATTCCATCATAATATTCTGCTACACATAGCTGTAACAATAATAATTAAATAACAAAATCATAAATTACATTCTGTAAAAAATAAGCAGGTGTCCGGATACTTTTGGGCGGTAGTGTACATTCTTTTCTTATTTTATGAAATAAGTAATCTAATTTATCTTGTTAACTCCTCAATGACGACAACTGCATTCTATTAACGAAAGATGCTGGTAAATACAGTAAATTAGGGTAATTAAAATTACACAATTATAAAATAAACTTTTATTACATTTCAAACTTCAGTCAGTAATCTTTGTGTGTAGTCACATTTTCTTAAAAGGCAGTAATAAAAAAATTAAAATTTGAATGAAAAACATAACCTTTCTCATTTAGATTTACCCCAATCCAAAAATATATACTCTAGAATTATTATCTGATACTACTTAACACATTGACTGCCACGGTACTCTTCAGGATTCCGGTACAAAAAATCAATTTAATTTAATCTTAAATAAAACTCAGCTTAAATAAAGTTAAAAATAAACAAATGCCCGGATACTTTTGCGCGGTAATGTTTTATTATTATATTAAAAGTATATTTATAGGTTTGACACTTGTAGAATTTAATGTAATTTTTATTGCACACTAGCTCACTAATTTATCCACAGTATTCAATTTTATTCCATCATAATATCCTGCTACACATAGCTGTAACAATAACAATTAAATAAGAAAATCATAAATTACATTTTCTAAAAAATAACAAGTGTTCGAATACTTTTGAGCGGTACTGTATGTGCTACTTATTTAATAAAAAAGTGCATATTACCATCGTATGTAAATAAAACTATATTCTATACGAATTCAACAAAAGAAATAATTTAACAAATATATTATGCACTTATAATTAGTTAAACTAAATCCGAATAACACTTTTGTAGCTTTCGCGCGTTTTATTATACAAGGTGTCCTAAAAGGTCAATAAATCCCTTTAAAGGATAATTCCTGAGATGATTTCAAGCAACTTTTTCCTTTACGAAAATGTAAAATATAGCTCTGTTAACAAGTTATTAACGAAAAACATTGACCAATCGCAAAGCGAGTAAGACGGCTGGCCACCAGCAGGAGCGTTGATTCAGCGCCGTGCTTGTGCCTCGATGAACAACTCAGGATGTATCGAAGCAACTGTGAACGAGCGTTGAAACTCAGTTTATTCGTTCTACACGAATAATAATTTATTTATTCATTTGATATAACTTTCATTCAATACTCGTCAACAGTTGCTTCGATACATTCCGACTTGCTCGTCAAAGCACAAGCGCGACACAGAGCCAACGCTCCCGCTGACGGCCAGCCGCTTTACTCGCTCTGTGATTGGTCAGTTTTTTTGCGTTAATAACTCGTTAACACTTTACCGACCGATTCATTCGAGCGCGAATACATCGCTAGCACCGCCTCGGTTTTGGCTATCGTGCAGAAATATAAGCGCTTATTCTTGCAATTCTGTTTTTAAATCGAAATTCGTGAGAGTGCTTGGTATATCGTTTCTCTTATTGTAGGGTAATTAAATTGAATAAAATTTTTAATTTTCATAATGTTAGTATTAAGCAGCAAGCAGTGGATAAACGCTGGCTGTAAAAAGCCGATTGATAGGTTCCCGGTCGATGAGCGTTGGTTGCAAAAAGCCGATTAATAGGCTCCCGATTGGTAAAGTGTTAACAAAGCCAATTTTAACATTTTCGCAAAGGAAAAAAGTTGCTTGAAACCATCTCAGAAATCATCGTAAACGGACTTACAGACAATCTGGGACACCCTGTATAGCGCGTTGTACAAGGAATTGCGTTATATGAAAACAGTAGTCACAATATCTTCCACGCGTTATACGGGAATCTACTGTATTCAGCAACTCATAACTTTGTTCATTTTTAAAGTTTCGAAAAATCCTTTGACAGGAGTATTTTATGCGCATAGAAAATGCGGACAATATAAAAACGAAAATTTCACTCTTTTTTTTTGCCGCGCAAATCAGAATAAAAGGTTAAATAAAATTGAAAACATTTTCTATTCTGAAAGCTCAATTTCTATCACATAAAATGAAATTGAACATCAAAGCGAGCACTTAAAGACTTTTTCTGCGCGTTCAATGTATGAATAGGTTACTATTAAGATACATAATGGAAAATCAGAATTAACTTGCAACGAGAACGAGGTAACTAAGGACAACGTACAGAAAATAAGTTTTATTCGTAAATGTGAAGCTTTTTCCCTCGGATAAAGGGAGCATAAAAAATTTCATGTGTTTCAACCTGTGTACGTTCCAACCCATATTCCGAAATTCACCTACAATGTTCCCCGTTTCGTTTCACTCTTATGCTAGAAAATATGGACCCCGTGTTACGACTGTCGCTGTAACACGGAACTTTAGAAATCAAATACTTTTAAAATGAAATGCGTTAAAGATCCTTTTTTTCTACGTCTTACGATTTTGTTTTAAATTTCTATAAAATACAAATATTAACACATTGATGATGGAACCTTGCTTCTGCGAATCTTACTATTGAATGAAATTACGATCGAATAAGATCTCACGTATACCTTCTGATCAAAAAGTATCCGGAATTTCGCGTTTAAACGATCCATGGTTGAGATATTGACACAAAACTTCTTTTTCTGTATTGACAGGTCTGTCAATTGTTTACATGTCGCTTTTCCGCGCGATCTGTTGGACAGGTTTTGCGTTATAGCATTCTAAACAAGTCACTGTTTAATGTGCTCTGCGAGTTTCGCTATGTCGAATCTAGTTGAACAAAGAATCTGCCTGAAATTTT
>SMSQ01024235.1:0-13427 GCA_019453375.1 Ctenoplectra terminalis
CCAAAAGCCATTGTAAAACCTAAATATTAGAATTTTAAGGTGCCCGATGGCCTCCCAAGTTTATTATCGCTGCGAAAATAAAATTAATTACTTATAGATGATGAAAGTCTATATAGAGTGTTCAGTAAGACTGAACATGCCGCCGCGCGTTGAACATATGGTTCAACATGTATCTGATTTTTACTTAGTATCTGAGTTTTAGTTACTCCCATTGAATGGGAGCGATGACAGCTTTCTAACGTTTCGCTGATAGGTTCCAGTAGCTGTTTTGACATTCACTACTCGAATAACGCCGTCTGGTCCTGGGAAAGTCTGTGTTACTTTGCCGAGTGCCCATTGAAGTGGAGGCAGATTGTCTTCGCGTACGATGACCATAGATCCTTCCGTGATTGGGTGTTGTCCTTGATTCCATTTTTGTCGAGTATTGAGCTCGACACTCCTTATGCCATCGTACCCAGAAGTCTCGCTGGACCTTTTCTATGTGTTGCCAAGAAGATAAGCGGTTTACTGGGACGCCTAAAAAATCATGCTCTGGCAAGGCAGTTAGCGGTCTTCCGATTAAGAAATATCCAGGAGTCAAGGCTTGGAGGTTGTTAGGATCTGACGACATGGTGGTGATGGGCCGAGAATTGAGAATTGCCTCTACTTGAATAATGAAGGTGTTGAATTCTTCAAACGTGAAGAGTTCATTCCCGCTTATTCGCTTCAGATGGTGTTTGAAGGATCGCACCACGGATTCCCATAACCCTCCAAAATTAGAGGATTGTGGAGGTGTAAACTGCCATTCTATGCCTTGGTTGGATACACCCGGTGTGGGCGGTTTGTTGGTATTGATTGGATTTGATCAGATCGTATAATTCCCTTAATTCGTTGTTAGCTTCGATGATGTTGGTGCCGTTGTCTGAGTGGATGCGTTGGCACTTTCCTCGTCTTGCTATGAATCTTCTCAGATTTGCTAGGAAGGCTTCGGTGGTCAGAACTAGTTCGAGATGAATAACCTTCACGACGAGGCACACAAACACTGCAATGTACACCTTGACGCGATTTAGGTTACGGAACATCTTTTCTTTGATGTAGAATGGTCCACAGTAGTCAATGCCAACATTCGCGAATGGTGACGTTTCATGTATCCGATTTTCAGGCAAATTTCCCATGATGCACTGAGCGATAGGTGGAGCTGCACGAAAGCGTCTCATGCAATTCCTTATTACTCTCCACACCTGATTTCGTCCATCTAGGATCCAGTAGGTTTGACGTATGGAGTACATCGTAGTTTGAGCTCCAGCGTGAAGGTTCTCAGTGTGGTGATTGTGGATGATGAGTGATACGACATGGTGTGATTTCGGCAACATTATTGGGTGTCGTGGGCTGTATCAATCCGGCTGCGTCTAAAAATGGATTTAGCGTGATTATTCTGCTTTTAGGGTGTACCTTACCTGTTTTTGCAACTCATGCAATTCTTGTTTGAATGCTTCTTGCTGTTACTAGTTTGACAATCGTCTTAGTAGCATTCTGTATTTCTGTTGGTTGTAGTGGGCTCTTGTATGTGCGAGGAATTTTGAAACGAAGACAATAGGCCGTAATACGAGTTAGCTTCGGAAAACTGGAGTATTGTTGAAGTAGTAGGTTAGGTTGGGTTTCTGTCGCAAGACAAATTCTCGGGTGGATCTCTGGAACGGTCTCTGAATATTGGACTTGAAAATTGAGCCAAGTCGACTCGGTTTGCTGTAACCATGCCGGGCCTGTTTGCCAGATCGCATGCGATGCGAGTTCCACTGGTGAAAGTCCTCGGGATAGAGCGTCGGCAGGGTTGTCTTCTGATCGTACATGCCTCCAGAGGTTGGGCATGGTCTTCTCTCTGATTTCTGCTACGCGGTTAGCAACAAATGTTTTCAACATAGAGGGCTGTGTGCTGATCCAATGCAGGGTTATCAGTGAATCGGTCCAGAATGTTGTTTTGCTGATATCGATATTTATGGCTTGAGTGATCGATTCGTATAGCATGACGAGCAAAAGTGCACCGCACAATTCCAGTCGTGGAAGTGTTATCATTTTCAAAAGGGCTATCCTTGACTTTGCACAAAATAGTCTGCATTGCATGCCGCGACTTCTGGATCGTGATCTTAAATAGATGCATGCTCCATAAGCTCTTTCGCTAACGTCGTAGAATCCGTGTAGTTGAATATCTTCGGTGTCATCTAGAAGTATCTTACGAAGAAATGTCAGGTTGTTCAGCGTGTCGAGTTGAGTACAGTAGGTGGCCCACAATGTATGTATGTCTGGAGGCAAAGATTCGTCCCAGTTCAGTTTCAATGTCCATAATCTCTGTAATAGGATCTTGGTCGTGACTATTACAGGGCCTAATAATCCGAGTGGATCGTAAATCTTGGCTATGTCGGATAATATAATACGTTTGATAATTGGCTTTTCGATAGAGATATATTCGACTGAGTAACTGATTTGATCATTTGCTGATTTCCAGAAGATGCCGAGCGTTTTAACAGTACTGTCGTTGGATGGTTGCAATGGGATTTTGACAATGTTTTGGGGTATATCTGCTAATAATTTAGGTTCGTTGGATGCCCATTGTCTAATGTTCATTCCACCTCGTTGAAGAAGCTTGATGATGTCATCGCGTAGGTGAACTGCTTCGTCGATAGCGGAGGCTCCGCTGATCATATCGTCGACGTAAAGATCTCGTTTTAATATCTCTGAAGCCATTGGAAAATGATGTGCTTCATCGTTCGTTAGTTGTTTGATGCAACGAATAGCTAGATATGGGGCTGAGGATATAAACCGAATGTGACTGTATTGAGTTGGTATGCTTCGACATCACCTTTTCTGTTTCGCCATAGGATCTTCTGGAAGATACGGTCGGATTCGCGGAGAATCCAAAAGACGATACATCTTTTCGATATCTCCTGTCAGGACATACTTGTGTAGACGGAAACGTAAGATTAAGGAAACAATGTCGCCTTGAATTGTAGGACCGATCATTAACGTCTCATTAAGTGAGACCTCTGTGCTAGATTTGGCTAACCCGTCGAAGACCACTCGAACCTTGGTTGTTTGGCTTGATTGTTTGATTACTCCGTGATGTGGCAGATAAAATCCGGTGGCCTAATTGTCATTACAGATTGTAGACATGTGTTCAGTCTTACTGGACATCCTGTATAGACTTTCATCGCGTATAAACAATTTATTTTATTTTCGTAGCGGTAATAAACTTGGGAGGCCATCAGGCACCTTAACTTTCGAATATTTAGGTTTTACAATGGCTTTGCCCACATCTGGCTGCCAGAATTCTTGCTTTTCAATTCATTTCAATTTACATTGTTAACATTGCTTACTAGCATCGGAGCGCTGCCCAAGGTTATTACCTACTGCACCATTGTGCTGTGATACATGGAATTTTCCACGTGCGTCACTCAAGGGTGCAAGCTATACCTGAGAGTGACCGTTAGACTTGTGGGTGCCATTTTTACTTTTTCTCAAGTTACCAATCAAATAGAGTTATCTACCTCCCTCGTCTACTTCGGAAAAATGTCTTTAACCAATCCGTGCGTCTTATCCCTGCCGATGCACGTCTTACGAGGCATCGTGGGTTCCGGCACCGAACATTTTAACATGCTTCCAATTTTCTGATCAACGAAAAAACCACCTAGCAATTCAATCTTCACTTCAATCACCACTTATTACTAGAACTTTGTAAATTAGCTATAATACGTTTGATTTCGTGTATAGCACGTTTTGATACAAAGTCGCGACTGTTTTTGTTACGCGATATTTGAGACGAAACAACATGTGTCCGAGATCCAAATACTCTTGGATGGTTGACTCGTATGCTTGCTTTAGTGTAGAATTGGTGTTCAACTTACGTTCCAGTAATTGTAGTCATCTGTGAGCTTGGCAGTACGATTCTCCGACTTGTTTCTTGTTTTCCTTGAGCGGTAGTGCTACCGCATATCTGCCTTCTTTATTCTTCGTGATGTAGGTGTTGAAGCGCTGCTCGCAATGACGTTCTTCGGGTGTTGTTAAGGACAATTAACGACTTAATTTATGACACTAGCTATTTTTGAGAATGGTCATTTCCCCATCTGGCATGTTATTAGTTTACGACCTAGAAACTGGCGAATATTTCGGTGTTCGTCGCTTTCTGTTCGATAGCAAATTGCCGTATTCTAATCTTTATCACCGAGGACTGACGCACGTATACATTAGCTGCTACCTTCGAATTCGTTACTTGTGAACCTACCTGACTTAGGATTGACGCACGAACTCTGAGGGCGTGACATTGACCACCTCTCCTGACACCAGAATTTTTAACTCATCGGACATAGCATGCCTCCTACCCTCTTGGCGAAGACACGTCTAACGAGGGTGTCTAGTATTTAAGCTACTGTTACCGACTATTATTGATTATTGATTATTGATTATTGATTATTGATACGGAACACTAGTGATGTAGGTGAGATTTCCTTTGGTATTTCTAAATTGAACTTTGAACATTGTACACGCGAGGACTTTGAACTATAGAACTGGAACTCGTATGAACTTGACAAATATATCACCTATATTTATTATTGTACATTGTGTTGGCATTTTATGCTAAATATTCGACTCTACGAACACTGGGAGTCAACAGGTGTAAGATGGCGTTTGTTGATGAGTTCTTCTAAATTCCAGAAGTTCTCCAGCTCTGCATGAATGTCTGTGTGATGGCAATGTTGAGTAGGTCGGTCAGGTTTGTTTGCCACGGTGCCAACACTGCCGCCTATTATTCAACCCAGAAGCGTCCTCTGTAGGATGAGCTCGCCTCCATAACGTGTTGGCACGTTGATCTGCCCAATGCTGAGGATGGATAATGTTGGTCCGGGTTCGATCAACATTTGGACTGGTGCTGGTTTGAAGAAGTTTGGGCAGGCTAGTTTGATGTTCCAAGAAATAGTCAACGTTTCGTGATTGACGTGTTCGCTGGGTATGAGTTGATATGTGTGGTATGATGAGGAAATCGCGATCCATGATTGACATTCTGCTGGACGACTGGTTCGCGTGTCCGTTGATTTTTCCGTCGGGTGTAACAATATATGATACAACTCGTTACATTCTCGAAACCGTATTGATCTGCATTGTGTTGCACTATGGCCTCGTCTGAGACAGTTGGTGCAAAGTTTATTTTGTGAGACGGCCCTTTTACTCGGCATGTGTCATTCTGTGTAGCGGCTCACATTCATAGATTCGGTGGTTATTTGTCCGGCAAATCGGGCATCCTGGCCTTGTGAGCGAATGTGTTCCTTGAAGAGGGGTTGATGATACGTGTGCTGATTCTTTTGTGATTGGAGATGAATACGATCGATTTCTCGTTGGTGAAGAACGGGATGATTGTCGCCTTGACATTGTTATATATATTTGATCAGACTGATGTCGGTTACCTTTGTATGTCTTCGGTAATGCATTCTTACTAGAAGGTTGTGGATTTGCCGTGGGTAATGATGCTTGAGGATCTCCGGCATCGAGATTTCTCGCTTTTTTCACGAGAAATTCTAATAACTTGTTTAGTACTGGTAGTTTGTTGGACTTCAACGTTCTGCCGTATTCCATGCGGATTTGCTTGTCTAGTTTCGACAGGAAGATTAATATGACAATAACATCCCATTGGTCGACGGGTAGTTCTAATGATTTGAGAGAGCAGAGATGTTATCGAACATGACTGACATACATGCGCAGCGATTTGGGAGAATTTTTTTCTATTGTCGGCGTTTACAGCAACCGTTCTCCGTGGCGCATAACGATTGGTCGCTTGTCGTCGTAATCGGCGGTCAACAGTTCCTATGCGTCTTTGTAGCTGTCGCCTGTATTGTCTAATGTCCCGATGATAGTGGCTGCATCGCCAGACAATGCGGATCAAAGATACTGTAATTTTTGAATATCAGAAAGAGTTACCTGGTTGTCGATCATTCAGAGGAATTGGTCTTTGAAAGATAGCCATTCCTCTACCTTGCCATTGAAGTGTGGTAGCTCTATCTTAGGTAATTTCACTCCGCTTGGCTGGTTGACAGATGAAAGAGGTGATCTCCGCATGTCTGCTTTTCTGCCTTGTTGTTAACTGGCGAGATATTTCTGCGCGATGACTATAGCGTCGGTGTACTTCTCTTCCATTTCGAAACGCTCTAATAATCCACGGGTTGCACGTGGATCAGAGTGTCATCGAATGCTGCGTATTTTTCTTTCGAACGATCTAGTTTGACTGTTAATTTGATGGGGTTCTGATATTCGGGATATGTAGCCAAATAGTTGGAGAACTGAGTAAGTATTGTTTTAGTGTTACGCTTAAGCGTCTTGAGATCCTTTGGTGGATTGGTTGACGTCATGGTGGTACGTTGCGAGTTGAATGTCACTGATTTTATACACGTACACAGCACTACTCCGGTTGATTGTTACGCGGAATGTTAGTCGCACATAATGTTTGTAATTTACTATAGTCGTTGGTATCTGGCTCGAAGGACCAAAAATGTTTGGTCTCAAATGTCGCGTTAACAAAAATGTTGCGACTTTGTGTCGAAACGTGCTATACACGAAATCGAACGTGTTATAGCTAATTTACAAAGTTGTAGCGAGAAATGAAAACGGAGGTGGAGATTGAATAGCTGCTGTTGTTTGTTGGTTGATCAGAGAATTGTTAGTGTGTTAAAATGTTTGGTGCTGGAACTCACGATGCCTCGTAAGACGTCCATCAGCGGGGATGGGATACACGGATTGGTTAAAGATATTTTGCCGAAGTAGATGTGGGAGGTGGATAACGCTACTTGATCGGTACTTGAGGAAAAGCAAAAATGGCACCCCAAGTCTAACGGTCAATTTTATTTTTATTTGATTTAAAGTGAAACGTAGTGCACAGCCAATTACCCTATTGGTACATTACCATATTTTGACAGCGTTTCTCATTAATATCTCGTTAACAAAGCCGAAATTGACATTTTCACTAGAGAAAAAATTGGTTCAAATGGCTCAAGAAATTGTTACATTAAGGTAATTCATTCTTACTCGCACACTCTGTATATGAAGTCTGGAATATTTTATTTATTTATTTCAAACCATAGTTTATTTTGAATAGTTCCGAAGGATATAAGAACAAAGGCCATTATCGACAAAGTGTAAGAAATTTAAAATTAACTTCAAATCAATCTTGCAATATGGTTTGAAAAAATATAGGTGTTTCGTTGGATTATTGCTAATATTAGTTGCTGAGATTAGTTGTTCTTAGGAATGTCTCTGTATAGACAAAATAATAAGACTACCAGATGTGTCCTGTAAAAATCAGAAAGTCTGGGCATTTGAAAATATAACCGTCTCCAGGCATAAGTGGACGACAGTTTTCTCTTTTAGGAGCCTAGGTCAGTTCAGTTAAAACAGAGAGTTCCACCAGTAAAGACGTTGCTTGCTAAGCCGCAAAATAAAGAGGAATAATTAACACAGACTATTTTGTTTTCCTTTAAACATAACCAATATTCCAATAGGTTATGGGCCCAGGCTTCGCTTAATGAACTATTTTTTTATTATTGTGAAAAAACTGTGTATTGTGGTTTTAGTGTTCAGTGACTTAATATTAAATTAGAACAGTGGAAAACATAAAGACGAAAAGAAACATTAAACCGTTTGATGGTGCCAGGTATAGTGTGTGGATGTTACGAGTACGGCCGTTGATGTGTGAGCTCGACGTAATTAAAGCGATAGACAATGACATTCCGGAAATGCTAAGTGTTGAATGGATAAGAGCGGAAAAGACCGCAAGAAATGTGATTATAGAATATCTGTCTGATTCCTTTTTGGGCTTTGCCAAAGCAGGAAGCACGGCAGAGGAAATTTTGAATGATCTGGACACTATTTATGAAAGAAAAAGTGTCGCCATCCAACTAGCGTTAAGAAAAAAATTATTGACATTGAAGTTACAAGGTGATACTCCATTGATCAGACACTTTACTGTGTTTGATGATTTAATGGCTGAATTATCGGTAGCAGGAGCAAAATTAGAAGAAACGGACAAAGCGTTCCACTTATTACTAACGCTTCCTGCGTCATATGATGGTGTGATAACAGCCATAGAAATTATATCAGGGGATAATTTAACTGTAGCATTTGTAAAAACACGGTTATTAGATCATGAAGTGAAAATTAAAACAGAGAACAATTGCACGAGTACAAAAGTACTTCATGCACAAGTGTTTAAAGATAAAAGTCTTGGGAACCTAGAATTTAAAAAACATTATTGAGATAGTGAACATAAATATAATAAAAAAGGAGCAATGATGAAATGTCATCATTGTGGAAGAAAACGCCACAAGATAAGGGATTGTTTCTATTATAAGAGGAATCAACAAAAGAATGAAAATAGGACAAGAACGATCCAAACTGTACAAATTTCAGAGCCGAGTGCTTCTCAGGAAAACGAACCACGATTTGCAGCCATGGCAGGGGATCAAACATGTCCTAAAACAAATAAATTAACCTTTTTGGTGGATTCGGGAGCCTCTGATCACATAATTAAAGGAGACAATTTCTTTAGAAATTGTGTGCTGCTACAACCACCTATAAAGATTTCCGTTGCAAAGAACGGAGCATATATGACAGCCACGAAGAAAGGGAAGATCGAAGTGACCAGCAACATCGGAGTCAACGGCGTCTTGGAAGATGTTCTTTTCTGTTCGGACGCTCTATATAATTTACTATCCGTGCAAAGAATGCAGCGGTAAGGCATGCGCATCATCTTCAATGAGGAAGGTGTAATCGTTCGTGTCACGTTTTTAATCTCGCGGAGCTTCTGGTCCTTGTCGGGGTTGTAAGGCCCGACTTAACCCTTTCGTTGGTACGGGATTTCGGCGCGACGTTATCCGCGAATTTAATGTTGGATAACTTATTTGTTAACGTCCCGACTGATGGACCTTCCGATATTTTTCGATTCGTTTCTTGCGACTTTTGTCAAGAGAATGTCTTCCGTTCTTCCTGCGCGGCGTTTGGAAGAACGAGGAGGCACACTGATTGGTTTTTCTTCAAAACCGGTGAGTTGCCAATCAGCGTGCCCCTTAGACACCGTGACTACCTCTACAGTGCGCCCTTAGCGCGTTTTTTCTGTGGAAAGGGCAATGCGGTACCTGGAAGACGCGAGGACCTCGGAGGTTCGGCAAGGTCGCGGAGTTTTCGAATGTTCGAGAACGAGTACCGTTCGAAGTACCGTTCTTAATTACCCTTGGGAAACGCCGAGTTTGTGACATGTGTTCGGTTATCGAGGACAACCAAAAGAATGAAATTCTAAGTTTATTGTAAAAAATGGACGGTTGTATAACTGCAATATTCTAAAATGTCTTTAGTCAAAAATAGCCTCTTAATTGTGAGTCTGTCATAAATCGACTAACGATAATCCTCACGTTTCTGTTCCTTCGGACGGAACATGCCCCCCCCCTCACCCTTGAGAGACCGTGTCGATCAAGAGTCATTGCGATGAAGTATGGATTATTTAATTCTACGCATGTGTCCTTGTGTGTCTACATTGCATTATTGTCCACATTACGGATTCGGTAATGGAGCTAGTTGTTTTATGTTCCGTCTGTAGACTCCATTTGCGGTTCGCACGGTAACCGCTCCTGGATGTACTTGCTTGATGCGTCCTAAGTGCCAGCAAAGAGGAGGTAGATTGTCCTCCTTCAACACGACCTCTTGTCCATTTGTGCCACACGTTAAGTTGATGGATGTATTCTTTATGCCATCTGGTCCAGCAATCCTGTTTGTCTAACTACAACACATCCAGAAGGTCAATCTACAGGGTGTCCCAGAAAGGGGATGTTCTGTATGTCCCTTTAAGGGGTTGTTCCTGGGGTGATTCGATTATTCGTTTCTAATTTAACAAGGCTTGTAACTTATTCCTGGCTGTGTTCTTCAAACTCTTCATAAAAAATCATTTCAGCGAAACTATTAAAGGATTAATACGCATTATTAAATATTTATAATTAATATTATTATTAAATATCGTATTGAAGCAATAAAAATAAAATTAAACGACAGTGTTAAACACTATTAAAGAACTATGTATAAGATTTATGATCAATAACAGTGTTTCATGTTATTTCAATAAATTTTTATTAGGAAAAAGAATTGCATTCTATTCGTTATTAAATTTTAATTACTTTTCGTTGATTTGTTCATTATCCATTTGGAATATCAAATAAACTCAATTTATTTGTTTCACACGAACAATTAATTAGTTTATTCGATATAACTTATGTTTAACATTCGTCAACAGTCGCTTCGATATATCGTGAGTTGCTCGTAGAAACACAAGCGCGGCCTGGAATTCAACGCTCCCGCTGACGCCCAGCCGTCTTACTCGCTCTGTGATTGGTCAGTGTTTTTCGTTAATAACTCGTTAACAAAGCCGAATTTGACATTTTCGCAAAGGAAAAAGTTGTTTATAATCACCCCAGGAACAACCCTTTAAAGGGACTTACACCCTTTCTGGGACACCCTGTATAATGCAACGCTTGCCTAAAATAACGATACTGTCGACATTAGTATTGTATTATTTTTTATTGTACAGTAAAGATTCGATATATGTTCAGAATTCGGGACCGGCGAGAAACATATAACGGACAGGGGACTCGCTTCTGCGAGCGATTTGTGTATCGCTGGCGTTCACGAACATAGAGAGAGACAGTTCGATGAAGAAAAAAGAGGGACTAGGAATCGAAGTGGTCGTAAAGATAAGATGCCTATATATCGGTGAGGCAATACTAATGCATCGAACAAACTTTTTTATTTTTTATTTTTTTGTAATAAAAATTTCACCAACATATTGGTGAAATCTTGCTGATTAAAATGAGACCAAACCCGATACTGTTATGACAATTGGTTACGATGATTAGGCTTGTAAATGTTCCTCTTTTCTCGCTGTTTTTTCTATGCTTATCGACGTCGGCAAACTACATAGAGTTTCGAGGGTCTGTCCTACGAAGGTTCAGTCGCGTCGAAACCGAACATATATCCAGAAGGGAAGTGAATCAAACCGGTTATTCTCGAACGGGACAGTCTTTTGTACGTTATATGTTCGAAATGCGAGCCCTGGTGCCTATATATGTTCATAGGTCGAGATCGCTGAGGTACATATAGCGGACAGAAGAATCGGTTCTCCGATTGTTTCTGTTTCACTGACGTCAACATAGAAAGAAACAGTGGCTAAAATGCTGACATAAGATTTCAAAATTAAATGCCTACATATTCGTGAAGTAACACCAATGCGATAAAGACATTTTTTTATTTACACATTATATTATTTGAACAAAAATGTTATTAATACATAAAATTTTTAAAAGCGCAGACGTAGAGGGTGAATCTTTATTACCTACGTTCCATCCGTCAAATTTTAGGAAGGTACCTGCATATTTTATTAATAACGGTACTCCACGCAAAGTAATTTTGAATTCTTAACAATGCCTCTACTCGTCAGAAGACTTGTAAGTCGACTGCCCACAACGAAAGTCAATAAAGAAGAAAAATAGAAATCATGTGTAATTAATTGCAAAGCAAAAAATTGTTAAGTTCAATTGTTACAGAGATGAATTAATCATTGTTACTAGTTGTCCCTTATATTCAATACCTAACATATAACGTTAACTATTCATTCGCGGTTAATTTAACATGTGAAGCGAGCATTTACAGAAAGTAAATTATTTCAAAATTATTCGGGTTACTTAAAAATATCATAATAATTTCGTGTTTGGTCTCATTTTAATCAGGAAAAACTCATCGATATGTTAATGCAATTGTCATAAAAAAAAAATGAAAAATGAAAAAGTTTCATCCCTGCAATAGTGTTATTTCACCGATACGAATAGAATAGAGATCTTCCAAGGGAAGGCGCGCGGTGTCATATTTCTCTCGTGCTTGCTTCAGGGAGAAACCCCCCCAGTGGTGGGGATAACCTCCGAACATATATCGTATAGATTCTTTCGAACATATATCGAGTCTTTACTGTATAAGGTATGGACGTTTCAAATGTATCGATCTTTTCTGGCATATCTAGTTGTGAACTAGGTTCTCCTATAAGTTTGGTTAGATTCGTAAAGCACAACAGAAATATAGTAATTGATAGGCGGGATTTAATGAGCTACTATTGGAAGCTTTTTGCGAATATCTTGGAAACTAAAGTCGTGCGGCAGTAACATGCAAAGAAAAAAGTTTTCAAAATGTTGATTTCTGCAGTATTTCTAGAAATCGTTGAAATCGTAGAATTCTGCTGTGGTGGTCTTCTGTGTTTACACACCTTACTTTTTACACAGCTTGTACAAATTATAAAGTAGTGAATTACGAACTACAAATTTTACAAAAACCTTTTCAGTCAAGAAGTTCCATTGTGCTGATACAAGAAGGCATTGAGGTTCAACACATACCAAGCACGACTGAACAAATTCCAACAGTAACACATGATGATGTTTACATCCACCCTAATTTTATTGAGTTTACAGAAGCTGTTGAAGGAATTACGTGTCGTCAGCGCCTTACTATTAAAAATACAGGCAAAAAACCGGCTTTTATTAAAATCTATCAACCCAAATCAATGGTAAGTTAGAATTATTTGGTATTACATGAATTTATACAATTCTGTTGTTGTTGTTTATTTGGATTTAAAAACATGTATACTTTTTTCATATAGAAATAATGTAGTGATTTTGTTATGAGATGGAAATGCTTTATGATTAATCATAAAACTATATTTAACATAAGAAATAAAGTAATAGAACATAAATCGCTATAACATTGTACTAGGTACTAAGTTGTTAACATTCCAATTTTTGCATTTACCCTGCGTTCTCTAGCTGGCATTTGTTTTAATATTGTCATACATTTACGCACATCTCAGTTACATTTTTTCCTAAAAAGTTCTCACGCATTTTTTGTTTTTTGCTGGATCTCAACTATATGACGTCACGTACTTTCCAATTGCTCCGATCACAGATGTTCAAGCGTCTATGCTACAAACACTCATTGTTACCCAACAGTAATAAAATTTTTTTCGAATATTTTTTTTTCATACGATAATATTATTATTTTAAGGAAAAAGTTGTGTAGAATTTTATCTCAGGAATCACTCATTTCCGACTCCTTCACAGTGGCTGAGACACCCTGTAGAATTAGAGAGTACAGCTGATGTAAGAAATAGTATTTTGTATTAAAGACATTTTATATTTTACATTGAGAGTTCAATCAGAGTATTTTACCCATTGTAATTTAATATTCTTGCAATACTTTATTTCTAATTTTTATTACCTCTAATCACAATTGTTAGAATAATAATCTATTAATGCAACATAATGTAGGAATTTTAATGGTTTGAAAGGACAATTTATTATTTAAATATAAAACAGTTTATTAAATTGTAC
>SMSQ01024248.1:0-67706 GCA_019453375.1 Ctenoplectra terminalis
CAACTATCCCGGACTTACCCTAATTTACATTTAAATTCTTTACATCAAATATCTTCTTGCCCTATTTTTAAGAAACCTTTACGAATTCTATTTTTTATAGAATGGAATTTTCATTATATTTCATAAATATAACACTAGAACTACCGAATCGGTCAAAACGACTGGTTCATAATTTCTTATAGAAATTTTATGAATTTACAACCATGTATTTTTAGAGATTTTCTACGACTTTTTGTAAAAAATATGTACAAAGAATTGTTACCCTTATTATAGATACTTTTTCAAATACCTATCGTTTTTATTTCTTTGATACAAATAAGCCTACTTTAATCGCCGGTGGTTCTAGTGTTAATTCCGTTTCGTCGCATATGCAATTAAGAACAAGAATTATTTACAATAAAATCTTCTACGCTCCAAAATTAGTATATTTCTCCTAACCTTCTAATGTAATATCCTTTTATTATTAAATCCTGTCTCATTTAATACAACACTTAACTGAATGTCAAATCTAAAAAATTACGAATCACATTATGTATTATTTATAAATCGACATTAAACAAACATTTGTCCACCTAACTCAAAACAAGATACATATATTTTTCCAAAGTACAATAAATATTCCCTTATTTGAGCAACAAGAGATCGCTTTAAGTTTTTATGTAACAGTTAACCCATTACTTACCCTGAACCTCATTTAAGAATTTATAATAACATTTCCTATTTGGAATGCCATACTTCACAGTAGTTTTGATCTCACAGTTTATAGATAAAGCTTTTTCTCTAAATAAATCATTAACGACTTACTTAAAAATGGAGTTAAGTAAAAATTTGATCTTTAATGGGTTAAATCCAAATGCAGCATTACGTTGCTTACACAGGGTCAGACATGTTTCTTTTTATTGCAACACTTTCAGTAACGACTGTCGGATGATCGAAGCTTCAGGGAGCCCAGAACAAAGTCCCTAATACAGGGAATTCTCTGCTTTACGACCGTATTTGTTAGCTGTACAGGCTTTTGATCCCGTCAGCATGCGAGATGTCCACGCCGACGGTGTATCCACCTTTACACCTGTATTCGTATATATGGAAGATACCGTCTAACGTATATGGGGAGACCGGTGGAACCAGGCCGTTTGTGCTCATCATATCCAGCAAAACAGTAACTAGTAATGGGACTAGTTCCATGACACAGCTATTAATATTGATGCCTATCAATTCTCGTCTATCATGTTGAAGAAATAAACACATTTATTGATATCCATTCATTAATTATCGAAGCTAAAGTGTCGAGCAACAAAACATGAGACGGTATCTAAATATTATGTCTACGACTCCTTTCGACATATTTTTATACGGTAGGTTACATTTTCTTCTGAAAAGTAAAAAAATGTGACTTGATAGTTTGTACGAATTTTAAAATACGATTACGATTTAAATATTTGCAAGGGAACTTTTTTTTCGTTTTTAATCTAAATAGTGCATATTTAAAAAATTGTCCATTTCGTGGGATTTGTATGAGAATATTTTTTTTGTATTTTAATTCAATTTGCTACCAATTTTACAAATAAAGTAGGTATACGTAAAATTTGTTTTACTATTAAATTCTAGTAGAAAAAAGAAAAAAAATAGAATTTAGTACTGATATTCTAAAGTTTTCATCGGATGTAACATTTCGGTTAGAAAAAGTATCGGAGCGAAACAATTTTGATAAAGTTGTAAGATAATGTATACTTTACAATAACTTTTACTCACTCGCTTCTGTTTACGCGAAATTTGCTTACACAATTCCTACATTAATTCTTTTATATTTATCTGTATGCTTCCACTGATCTCCTATTGCAATTCTTTTTCTGATGAAAAATAATATTTTTATTCATTTTATTACAACTGTATCGTACAACGTATATCATTATATTAACTACCAAATTATTAACTAAAATTAAACAAACACGATATAAATTGCTTTAAAGTGACGCAGCCTTTACAGTTACTTCCAGCGTAATTTTAAAATTACAAACGAACAATTAAATTTTCTTACGCCAACGAATCAAGGATCCTTCAAACCGGTTAAAAAACGTCCGAGATCAATTTGTAGAATGAAAAATTAATACAAACGGAACAGTAACATTCTTTTCTCGACCGGCAAAGATACTAAGCGCTCGTTTCTCCGCAGCCAAGAAGAAACCACCAATAAATCCAATTCTCAATATCTCGATCCCTAACGATCCAGATCGGTAACTGCACGATCTTATTAGCGACGCAAGTCGCAGGCAAAAAGAGGGGGGCCAGCCGAAGAAGCCGGTTACGAGCGAAATTCATGCGCAACGCTCGAGGAGAAGAAGGAAGAAGAAGAAGAAAAGAGGGCCGCCGCGGTCGCTGAAATATCCGTAGATAAATTGACGTCAAATCGGATTTTATTGCGAGGCGGAGGGGGCGAGCACGGACGCGAAGAAAGGTGATAGAAAACAGGTCCGGTCTCGCCTCGAGCGAGCCACAACTATTTCGTGTTTTTCTTCGGGGGTTTCGACGCGCCGCTATCGCTGCGCCATCTGCCTGACAAACCCGCGCCATCCTCATGAATACGTCATATCTATTCTTTTGGCCGGGAACGGCCACCATAAACCGAGGCCCTCGTGCTCCCGGTTCTTCCAGTTCGCCAGTTTCTACCAATTCGGAATTCGAGGGCCCCGGCCGTGAGACTTCGACCTGCTGTAACCCCATCGGCGTCGCGATCTTTGCGGGGCCCCCGGCTACCGGGCCCCTGATTCTACGCCGGCCCAGAGACCGCGGACTGGGGGAAACGGGGCTAATTTATTCGACTTTCGGAATACGGTGAAGCGGTGTTTTGTCTTTTGTTTCCCATTTGATGCTCCTCCGCTGTGCTTGCTCAACGTTGCTCCTCATCCTCCTTACTCGGGGTTGTTTGTTTCTACGATTGACTGACGCTTGAAATTAGTTGTCACTGACTTGCGGTTGCTCTCGCGACAAGAATAGTTATTCGCGCCAGTTTTATCTGCCTCTATGATAGGAACTTATATTCGGTAGCCGTTTTTTTTAATCTCAATAGAGCCGGTGAATAAAATTAGACGGGAAATAAGATAGAATAGTTTATCGAATTTGAATTAAATTGGAAAATTTGTGACGAGTTTAAATCTGAAGTAACGATTTGGTTTGAGGCTTACAATCGGTGCAGCTTGTCGTCTTGATTGTGTTGCAAGTCCCATTGTAAGTCTGCGTTCTTGCACAAGTTAGAGAGTACAGGAAACTGCACCAAGTATTTTATTTATTAAGAAACATCTGATCAGTAGGTACTTTGTTCCCGGCTTGGTGTTTAATTTTAGTTGGTATTGAATATCTGTCGATTAAAAGTACCGGTCTTTTAAAACGGAGAAGTATTTTGGACCTATTTGTGATGAAATTAAAGTTATTTATCAAAGCTATTCTTTTAGAAACGAAGCTGTATATTTGATTATTTACTTGGATATAATTATTACTAAAAATTAGTTGTACGTTACCGTACGGTACCTACGTCAGCGCAGTCTAAACAAAATTGAATGTACTAAAGTATTTTTTACTTTGCGGGTATTTTTATTGTGAAGATCTTGCTTCTTGTAATAATAATACGTCATTGTGTTAGAAATATTTCTTATTCCGAATTAAAATGCACTGCAATAAAATACATCCATAATTTTATTGTATTGTGTACGTATAATATTCGCATTACTTACATTTTATTCTATTATATGTAAAGTAGACCGAGGCGAATCGAATCACAGGCCGAATCAGATCAAAATAAAAATTCCGCCAAACGAAAGACTTTTTTAGCTTTAACAAAATCTTTTACTATTAATGTTCAACTTAAATGGATGTTAATTACAAATTTACATCAGTTTTTAGTTATTAATTTATAATAAAAAATTTTGACTGTTATTTTTTCGGTATCGAAATAAAATGATCCGATTCGCTTCTGTCTACCCTATATTATATACGAAATAAAAACACTATATATATTTTTTCAAATCCTAACACAAACAGTTGTATTTCCATCTCCTCGATGATGAATTTTCATACTCAACTTTAAACTACTCCTAAAATGTTGCTCTTATAAACAACGAGAAAGAATAAATTTGAGTTTTAAAGGAAAACCGAAAAGAGAATTTTTATTTAGCGACCCAACTGCGAGTAAAAATATTGGCCACGTTTCTGGAACAATGCAAAACGGGCTTCCTTTTGAAAAACAAAGGTCGTGCAAAGGCAAATGAACAACCGAACAGAGAAGAAAGGGAGGAGAGAACAGAAGGTTGTCGGTGAAAGCACGACTCTTTATCCGGCGACCTAATTGAATGCAGCGCAATCTAAACGACGTCGATTTGCTGGGCCTCCACCCGTTGAGGGGTGTTAACACCCTACGCAGAGACTCGCCACCTGCTGCTGTGGATTTTCTGCGGTCCTTTAACCCTTTAACAAGTTGCTGAAATGTTCAGCAAGGGTTAAACAGAAGTTCCTGTCTATTGTATTCAAAATTGTGTCTGTTTGTGTAAAAAGATAAATAAAAACATCTTTTATTTGTGTTCTTTTTTTTGCAACATAAAAAGATAAAATCTATAGAAACAAGTGCTATTGTAATAAAATGAGTACATCTTAATATTGTGAAATAATATTCTACAGAAATTAACTACAAATGTTTCACACGTGTAAGTATCTTAACCCTTTCGCTACGGTGCTCTCAGAATTGAAAGAGCTCTGGTAAACTAATCGGTACAATTTTTGTTGATACAATAAAAATATACATAGAAAAATTTAAGTGTCTTGTTTAATGAACGATGGTAGATCATATATAAATGAAAATATAATTAATTCTATGGTACAGAAAACATCTATGCACGCTTTTGTAAAATGATTGCTTCATTTTCAAAAACTATCGTCGAAGAGAAGGTTCTACTTCTAAATAAAATATTTATTAGATTATTTCTCCAAGTCCGGAAATATTGATTTAAAGAATTGCTTGTATTTCAATGAAATAACGTCTATGCACGCTTTTATCAAATGATTGCTTCATTTTTAAAGGCGTGTATATACGCTCTTCGTAGCGAAAGGGTTAATGCATCTTTTTGTACGTAATGCATTTTTCATTCTTTATTTAAATAAAGTTATAAAACATCTTGAAATAGTACTGATAAATGACAACTAAGAAATAAATGTTTATGTAAAGAATATGCGTGATACTTGTTTTATCTTTATCGTACAAATTTGATCGTTCAATCGATGTAAAAGCAAATATAAAAATAATACAAAGATTATATTTCTATCACTAATATAATAAAATGTTCATAACGGCGACAATTTTATCCAATTCCTACTAAACGAATAACAAATAAACGATAAATGCATAGCATAAAGAAACAAATACTGAAACTCTCGAAAAGTAAATGTAACTCACCCTAAAACCCTGACCAAACCCATTTTCACCCCCCTCTAAAATTCCACCTCAAAGAAGAAAAAAAGCTCCAACAGCAAAATTATTTATTGCAACACGTTTACGAGGGGCGCCTCCGAGAGCTGGGACGGTGTTTGAGAAAGACACATGAAACAGGTAGGCGAGGGTGAAAATTCACCACCGCAGGTGTCAAAACCCGGCGCCGGCGCCTGTCCAGCCACCCTTTTCTCCATTTTACCTGTGCCCTACGGGCCGACCGATCGTTGCGCAAAAATTACGGACCGTAAACTGATTCGAGACAAAAGAAGAGCCCGTTCGACTCGAGTGTTAATGCTTCGACTGTATTTCGCGGGGGTGTTTGTTGTTCGTTTAGCGCGCGCGTATACCTGAATTTCACGTCTCACAATGCGCATGCAAATAGGCCAGCTACATTTGTATGCCAGGAAAATACGTATTTTGTGAACTGGTCTAGTGGTGCTCGCGAGTATCCGACGTTGCTCTTCTTTCGAGCTTCGAATAAGAATGGTGCTCGAAGCTTCGGGTGAATGGAGAAATGATAATTCTTCGGTGCGATATATTGTTGTAAGATGTTGTGGAAATTAACAGGCTTTTGAGCGGAATTAACAGTTGGTAAATTGAAAAGATAGAAACGTTTAACGAAGCATGCGAATATATTAAAAAAGGATTGAAACTAATTTATAAATAATATTAAAATATATTAGCACTTGAAATACCAATTCAAAATGACCGATTCCTAATTTTTCTTATGGAACTTTCCGTGATTTTCTGATAAAAATATAAATAAAAGTCTATCTTCCTTGCGCTGCGTATTTCTTCATTTACCTTCCATTTTGATTTCTTCGGCACAAATAAGTATACTTTAATCGTAAATTATATTTGTAGTAAGGCAAAATTAGTGATTTATTATGAAAGGAAGCAATAATGGATAAACATTTATTTGTAGAATAAATACACGAGATATAAGAAAATAAAGTAGGCAGATGTTTACTTTGTTGTAATATAGCATACTGTAATAAAATAGAATTGCATATCACAATGACAAATCGTATAAGAATATCTCCTTTTTAACAATAGAAATAGGCTCCTATTATAATATAGTATGACCCAATATAAAACTCCGAAAAATCTACAAAACAGAGATTAATATGATTTAATATACTAAATCGTGTTACATTCGATACAGTAAAATATATTGTAAAATGCAGCGGATGCATATATTACAGTATCATAGCTTCTGGAGTTAAAGTACGGGTTAAGCAAACTGCTACACCTGAAAGGCTGATGTGAGTCACGCAACTAGGCTAAATGTAAGTCATATCTCACTTAAGATTGTAGATAGGTATCTAATTTCTTATGTTCCGCCATTTCCATAAATACAATGAGACGGATTTACAAGGCGTAATTTAATTTTGTGTTCCATTTCTTTCTCTATACGTTTACGTGCATTTTTCAATCGTGTTGTGCAGAAAAATAAAATGCTTTAAACTCCAGCGTATTCTGAGATGTTCCTAATTTTTTACACGGTGGATTAAAAAAATATTTGCGCATCGTTGTACTCGTTTCGGTATTTGCATCGTGATCGATCAATCTAAAGATACTTCTACGCGATTATAGTAAATTTAGTGTCATGAAACTGAAATGCAAAATGTAATTAAGAGACGTCTCGTTGAAAACCAGAGCTGTGCTAAAATACTTTTTCTACCCGCTATATCTTTTCAAAGCGAACGTTTCACCATTGCCTACATAATCAACACTTTGTTCATCGTTCCATCATCGTCTTCATGACCGAATATCTCCTCCTAGCCACAAAACACGCGTTTCAAAGATCTCCGAGTAGCGTCACCGCAAAGAAGCTACATCGCACAAAAGCCTAAACCCCCCAAAGAAACCCCGGTTGCTCCCTCGTGAGCCAAGAGCAACCATCGCCACCATACAGATTCAAGATGCAGTCCGGAAGGATCAACGGACAAAGAGAGAAAAAGAAGAAAAAGGAGAAAGAGAGAGAAAGAGAGTACTTTCAGCAATAAAAGTGCACGCAACCGGCGAATCTCCGACAGCACCTGAACCTTGGTCCTTCTCGCCTTACCCCAAACCGTCCCAGCCCGCTCGAATCGTCGATACTCCTACGATCCACCTGTTCTCCCCCTCCGGCATCGCATGATAGAGTATAACCGGCCGCTTCAAAGCGGAACAACCGGGTAAAAGGGACCCAGCACGGAGCTCTCGAAGATTAAAGCGCGCTGACACCTTAAAGACGAGCCCCGAATGGGCTGTGCAGTGCCGCTGGAAGGGGAAAGTCAGCCAACGTCGGCTTTTTTGGAGTAAACGCTAAGGGTTGAATGTATCTCCGGCTATCTCTATTGTCGGACCGCTCCGAAAATACGGATTCGAAGGAAACGGTTGTGAATTTTTGGCAAGGCACGCGCTCTACCAATCACAATTTTTTTTTTTTTTTTTTTAGTTATGCTACTGTTAAAGAAAATGGAGTCAGCGTAATAAATAAATTGGGCGCATAGAGAAGCTAATGAAATAATTTTCTCAGTTTCTCTTTTAAAGATAGAAAGGAGTTGTTTCAAAGTAGTTTGCATTATTTACAGTTCATCGATGCATTAAATGCGATAAATTTTACGCAAGTAGTAATTCCTACCAATATCTCAAAACTGTGTATCGTATCAACACTGTCGAATCGGACAAAGTTACGTCTCTGCACGACCAAGCATCTTACAATGAGAGATTAGAAAATGAAAACGGAAATATTTTTGAAAAACCGTACACCGATATTTAAATTAAAGCCATCCGTACGATCCGTGCTTCGACTCGCGCCTGTATCGTCTTGAAACGACGATCCTCGACGCGTTAAGTGATTCGAAAATCTGTTCCACGCTGTAAAAGTATCGCCGAGAAACAACAGTAATACTGAACCAAGTGACAGAATCGTAGATACATTATGAAAATTATAGCGTCAGTTATAAATTTCTGCGACAAACGATATTATTCTTGAAACAGATAGGGAATCGGTTAATTTCCAAGACCACCGTTTCCTCGCGCTGAAAAATAGCAGAGGAACGGAGGAACGTTAGCAAAAACATCAATACCTCCGTCCGGATCCGATAATGCCGAACGAAAGCGGATCGCGGAAAGGCTGACGCCGCTTGGAGCGCCGGTACGCTCGCAGCGTTTCCCCAGCGTTGCTATAAAAACCGCATCAGCGCGACGAGAATACAATCGGTGAGCGCGGCCGCGCGGCACGCGCGGTGGGGAAGCCGTAGAATATTCACGCGGCATATAAAATCATAGAGACACGAGTGGCTCGCTATAATAATGCATAAGGGGGCGGAGCGGAGTCTGACGCAAGCCACGCCCCGCGCAGCCGGCTGCTCGGTGGGGAAACACGCGCCGGAAGGGGAACCGGCCGAGACCCGGTTCGAGTGGGGAGTTACAGAAACACAACCGAGGCTGAAGCAGAAAATCATCCGAACCCGTCACACGGAAATTCTCGCTTTTCCTTCGATCCGCGCTGCGCTTAGCGAAAACTGCCGATAAGTAACGAATGTAGCGCCGCTATCGTGAATTAACGATACGAGCAACGATACCAATTACCTTCCTGATTATTATTTTTTCAAATTTTATGGATTCGATGTTAGTAACTTGTCAACGTGTCTAACCATCAGTAAGTAGATTATTAGCAGTTATGCATATACATAAACGTTTTTTCTTTGTTGTTGGGAAAACGGGTTTTCCATGTTTTTTCATGAGTATCGATAATCTGTCGTATGAAAAAGATGATCGTTGGATGACGGTAATTGATGTTCAGGCTTTAATTAAGATAGAAGAGTGGAAGAAGTTGGTGCATATATGGTGAGTAACGAAAAAGGTCATTCAGAGCGCAAAGAAAAACGAGAAACGCGTGAATGGAGCTAAGCTGGAGAAGAAACTTTATTATTAAAATGATTTAAACATCAAAAACGAAGATATTGAATTTTTAATAGAAGGATTTAGTACTTTATATATTGGAAATAAATAGTTGCAAATTAACAATATTCGTGGAAAGGAGACCTTAAGGATGAACTCTCGTAACCTTGACAGTACAGATACAAAAAAGAAGTTACAAATGGAATTCATTAGGGTAAACTCTTTATTAAATAATGGTTCGTAGCTAATTTTTTAAATAAAAGAACGAATTTTAAATATAACAACGAAATTCGCCCAATTCTTCGGTATGGAAATCACTAAGGGCTCTGAGAAGCGATTCTCTGCAAATTTAAAATTTTTTCACTTACACTCTAGTGTACATTAAGGCATCTCGTATTGTCGCGATACTGACCTACAACCGATTTTCCTATTTGCAACATTCAGAATGACTTTCTGCGTGCTTTCTTTGTCCTACAAATGCCGGATTTTAACTGGTTGTAATTACGGAGTATTTTATTGTAGCCTAAAGTATCATGCACATTTGGGTATCCGATTTTTCCTCGTATGATTTAATTCCAGCATACAATCTTGTAAATAATACAATTTATCGACAAATACCATTGCGAAATAAAAATAAACTTTATAATCGTTTAGACTTTGATATGCAATAATTAACATGCTTTGGTTACCTGAACACTGACAAAAGAGTTGGTAGTTTTTTAATCACCGAAAATTATATCAGAGTCGTTATAAAAAAAAGAAAGAAAAAAATATTAGAATCTTTAAAAACATACAAGATGATATAACTTTAGTAAACATGATTGTAATACCACCATTATTTATTGACGAAAATTGCGACAATGCGTAGCTACAAGGAGATGGAAAAATTTAAGGCCGTTTTGAAAATAATAACACGTCCGGTTTTATCCGAGTTTTCTCTATTTAGAAACTTATTTTGTTCAGTGGACCAACTGATTTATCAATCGCTACAAGTATTATACGCCAGTGCTTAGTTCAACATTAATTAAACGTTCTTTGAAAATTCGATAATTATTAATCAGAATTTCCTCGAAAAGAACGCGNCAGTCTCTTAAACAAACCTGAATCTTTTATCGCACAATCAATAAAATACGATACAGTAGGCAGCTACGCCAACCTTTCTAATAACTTGAAAAATTTATCATTCTAATCACCTATCTTCTAAAAGTTTAAACGATTCATTTCTTTCTATACAGAATGCTCATTATGCCATAATAACGGTTAGCTCGACGAACGAATGGCGGCAGGCAGCAAGACGCGTACGAAATCGTTAAACAAATACGCGCATAGAGCATAAAATTACCTCGATTCTGCGAAGTAGATCGCGATTCTCGATGGATAGGCTGTAGTAGTCCCGCAGGAACTTTCAGAATTGGTATTTCATAGTTAAACGCGTCGTCCCGTAGACTGCATCAAGTTCCCACGTTCCGAGGCAAGAAACGATTAATTTACCATCACACACGTAAGCTGAATAGCAACGGAAGTCGAACGCTTCACGGTATACGAATACTTTTTTTCGGCCACTGTACTTATCGAATTGATTCAGATTCATGAGTACACATTGAACTTGATCCCACCCCTGGCGACCGGCGGTCGCGTTGGAAAGGGCTAGGGCGGTGGTGGGGGCGGTGGTTGGCAGAGCAGTGGGGAGGCAAGCGCGCGCAGGCCTCTCCCCTCCGACCCCACCAGGGCGCGACGGTCAGCGCAGGAGAGGGGCGCCGCGACGTCAGGCCCAGAGCTGGTCCGTCCGTCGTCCGGCCGACTCGAGGTACCAGAGTCGCGGATTTCGCGCGAGATATAGAACCATAAACACACATACACAGGTTCGAACACGTACGTAGGAACGCACGCACGCACGCACGCACGCACGCACGCATCGGACACGGCAGGCAGGCAGACACGCACGCACGCGGTGTCTCGCGTGGACAGACGGACAGAGTTGCTCGGTGGCACACGTGCGCACACCGGTGTGTGTCGTCGGTGGTCCACGGTAAAAAAGTTCAGTGTGTGACACGAAATACATAGTGGAACAGAGAGAGAGTCGCCGCGCGCCACGTGCCGTTGGAGAAACTCGATAGTGCGCGGGCTTCGGGATGGCTCGAGTGTGTTATTACTGGCCGAGTTGAGCCGCCGCGTTCTTTCCGCATGGGATCGTTCAGGAAGTGGATTAGCGCGCGCGGGGAGGTGCGGCTCCCTGACAGTGTCGATGGTGAACTACAGCAGTGAATCGGTTACCCTGCGACCGGAATCGTCGAGTGCGGAATCGACGCGGTCCTCGCCGCGGCGTGGACCGATTACGTGTCGGCCCGTCTGAGCGAGATTTTCCCCGATTCACCCGGCAAACCAGTCCACCGATCGCCAACCACCGACAGCAATCAACAGGCTAGAAGGGATGTCACGGAGAAAGCAAGCCCGACCGAGCCGTGCCCACCTCGAGGAGGATCTTGTCCAGGGCCCTCTGCTGATCAATGCTGTGGGAAACGTGAACGAGACCCGTAAGTGAACCTACACACCATCGGTGCATACGTAAAACGGGGATATAGGAAATCGCGTTCGTGCGCGCGCGTCCGCCTCCAGTGCTCTTGTGGTTAGATTAGGCGAAAAAGGGCCGTTCGAGTACTCTTCTCTCGAGTAGCGTCGAGTCGTTCCGTAAATTTCACCGTACGTTACGAGCTACCGCGAGAAATTAACAGTGAATCGAATCGTACCAATGTATCCGATTTCGTTCGACAAAACTGCTGTGAAACGTATCGCAAGTTAGGGAAATGTGTTAAGGAATAACGAAAACGATGGGAAATCGTTTGTAACCTGAATCTTTGTTGGCCAATTCTGATAAAAGATCATATTTTAAAGGAACGCTTCCAAAAATGGCATGTGACCGCGTTTTTGGAGTTCGCCTGGAAAGTTGAAAGTTGAAAATTGGTAGCGTCGACGGTGTCTAGTGCAATCTTTCAAAGTTCGATACAATCGATCGAAGAAAATGTATATTATTTTGTGACCTCTGAACGAGTCGAGCCAAACGTACGTTTATCGAAAATTTGGCTCTCGAAAAGTTGGTTTTTTTGTTCAATTACGTTGACATTATCGTATAGGTTAGATAACTGTGCGTGAATCGTTTCGTTGCAATTTTTCTCGTTTCTTCCATCAACTGTGGATGTTTTGTCTGAAAATTTTTTTTTGTCAAGTTACATTGACATTGTCGTATAGGCTAGATAACTCCGCGTGTGAATCGTTTCGTTACAATTTTTCTCGTTTCTCTCGTCAATTGTGGAAACGAGTCATCTAGTTCTCGAAAAGTTGGTTCTTTTTTGGTTGAATTACATTGACATTGTCGTACAGACTAGATAAGTCTGTGCGTGAATCGCTTCATCGCAGTTTTTCTCGTTCCTTGCATCTAACCGTGGAAACGAATCTTTTCAAATCTTTTTACTTCGATCGCTACTCATTCGTTCTCGTACAAGTGACCAATGTATCCCGAGTAAACTTTTTTCGCGCAAGAAATGCATCCATAACGATATTATTTTACAATAATGACTTTCGAACTCTTTTCTGTGCTCGAAACCATCCTACGACCGTAAAATCTTCGTCTATCATAAATTCCGAACTAAAATGACTGATTTAATCTCAAAAACTTTCTAAAAGATCTTCTACCTGACTGACCAGAACGTTCTCCATCGGGTATTGATTTTTTACACTGGATCTAAGATACATCGCCATTCTGACATCATAGATGGATTTTCTTTTAAATCACATTTAACTCCTCCCAGTGTTCAATTTGCCTACAAAAAAACAAAAAATTACGTTAACGTTATATATCAATTATTGGTTAGAAATTATTTGTACAGCGATATTAACGCATGTACAAAGCAATCTCGTCGGAACGAACCGCTTTTACAGGAAATAAGTGAACGATGTCAAAAAGTGGTGCAGGAATGAAATCGAAGTGGTAGTAGCCGTCGGCGGCGCGAAATCAGTCGCGAGTGTCATCGAAACTCGATTCACGGTCGCTTTCCGTCGGACTTCTTGCGTCGCGACGCTTCTACCGGCCATTAGCGAATCCTTTCCCATTTTCACGTTTTCAAAACACACAGGAGATATCCTTCCAGCCGCTCTTTCGAACCGTTTCATCCAACAGACTCTGTCTCTCGACCTTCGTGGCAATTGATAATGAAATTTCGTTTTCGTCCACTTGGGTTGCGACAAAAATCGAAGAGGGCAAACTGCCAGATCCGCGTTTCCCCGAAAATGCAAGTGCGACGAGGAGCACGAGACCGTGTTCGATTTCGTGTGCTGTCCCTGCTCCTTTTCAACGATTCTCCGTGCTCTCGAGCTGGGAAATCGCGAGTCGAGGACAGGTTTCTCGTTTCTCGGGTGCGATGACCCGCTCGAAAACGCAACGAGCCCGATGCCACTTGTCACTTCAATCCGCGCGCGGCGCGGACATTATTGGACCCATTCTAGAGCATTTTGCGCGTGGGATTCTTGTTCTCGCAGTGGGTCGTCTAATTATCTGCGATCATTTTTCGAAACATCGAATCGATGCGCTGCGGCGACTGAGGAAATTGATCTTTAAAAACGGAAATATACGTTCGAGTAATCTAGTACGAGAGGCAGCGCGACTGAATTCTACGTTTGTTTTGATATTTTTGAAAATGTTAGCGGGACTCGTGATTTTTGTCTCCTTCGTTTGACAACCTTGTTTGTTTCATTCTCAATTTTCAAGTTCAAATACTGGTTCGGTGTATGCTACGATGTCATTCCTCCGATTAGCTGTGTTTATTCTTGAGAAAGATGTGTATCCGCAGTTTCTGTCGAATACTGTTAAAAATTGTTTGCTTAAAATAATGTTGAATTATGACTGGCAGTTGAGGAAAGGAAATATATTTTTTTGAAAACTGATAGACGAAAGGATCTTTCGACTTACTCAATTACACTCTGTTACATTCTGTCAAAAGATCTCTCAACTTTTGTGTACGTTATAGACAAGTGGTTCGAGTGTACGATGTAACCGAAAAACTGAGACCAACGTGTTTGCAATATTTACAATATTTGCATTAAATAGTATAGCTAAATCTATCGCTTTTATATTTGGGGTCAACTTGAATCTTCGAAAATATTACCAGTACCACATCTTTATTTGTCAATTTCATTTCCTCTTCGACTTCATGCGCTCTTCTCTTTCTTATTATTTTTACGCTCAATATAGCCAATCATGAAGAAAGTTGTAAAGTTTGTAGAACTGTTTAAATGATTTTGCGTGAAAATTCTTCTTCTCATTTAAATCGTATCTACGATTCTCAGATCATGGAGTATTTCAATAATGAAGCATTTTACCGGTGATGCGTGTTCACCGTATTTTCTTGCATCGAACGAGACTTAAAATAATAAAAATCGTTGTTTCTAGAATTTACAAGATTTATAACCGTCTCGATGAAATTACTGCGCTGTTTTGTGTTCTCCTTGGATTTGGCAAACTGTAAGGTGGCCCTGAATCTTGAGGAACAATTTTCCAGTCACGAAGAAGTTGCGGTTTCGTGAATAACAACGACACGGTGTTAGCTCACATAAAGATTCATTCTGACGATATTTTTAATCGCGTGAGACGTCTGGTATTAACAAAAGTTGGTGCAAAAAGGGTAACACCACTGAGCACGACTTGAAAAACGTCAGCGAGTATTCCGCGCAAGTAGGAATTTGTGAATTTAAATACTTTGAATTTATTCTTTATTCTTTTGAATTTGTCCTTAAAATATTTTGTGCTTTAAATTAGTTTTTTTATTTTTTCCTATACGAAATGGAGTAGAGCGAGGCGAGTCGGATCATTTTCCTTTGATAGTGAAAAAATAATCGTCAACATTCAGAAAGTTAACTTTTTATCAGAAATTCGTAATCGATACTCATTTAATTTGAATATTAACGATAAAAAATTTGTTTAAACTTAATAATCTTTCTATCTTGACTGAATTCTTATTTTGATCCGATTAACCTCGGTCCAACCTATCATTAATTTACCATCGATTATTAAATTTATTTTAATTGATAAAAATACGCATCCGTAAAGTTTATTTAATTGTTTTAGACAAGATTTCAAGTAGATTTCGTTCCTCTTCTGACAGTTAACCGATGGAAAGTTATTTGTCGCAAGTTCGTAGGAATTCATTGAAACTAGTGTCTTCAATTTGATCGTACCTTTAAAAGTAATTTCCAAGTAGCCGTTATTTACTTTTTTTCATATAAACTTTTCATCGTTTTCACTCAGGCTAAATACCCCGACTAGTTTTACGCTATTACACGGAACAACGTAAATTCTCTCGATGGTTTTACGGATTTCTCGTAGCAGTTTCTCTTCTTTATGAAGCCTAATTACGGTCATTTTTTCTTCCAACGTCATTTCTTTTTGCTCGACGCTAACCGCACCATGATAAATACTGACCCGATAAACAAATGATAACAGTAGATGAAATAAAGTTTGTATTAATAGCAAAAGTTTCATCGATCAGTTTCGGTAAGGATTTCAAGCGAACTTAAACTCCAAAATTCGAAACGTACCTCTAATACAATTTACTATACGATCAATTTTTTTATAGTAGGTTTTTCTAATGTATACTCCATTTTTATTAAACCAATCGAACGTTTCGTGAACGAATTATTATTTGATAAAGTGAATATTTTAACGAATGCTGTAAATTGTAATGGGACATTCTTTTAAAGTAAATATTACGGTAGGAAAGCATTGATACTTCTCGAGAATTTCTCCAAACTGACTGTTTGCATTTCTCACGCTAGAAGATCCGAAAGTCTTTGACATAGAATACTTAAACATGCTTAATGTTTTACAAAATTCAGAGATAATCCTTCACTTTCTTCATTTTCGATTCTGTCGCTCAAGCGATGTCATGCGTTATAAAAAGAATTTAGATCGTTACTTGACGATGAATACTCCAGAACGTACGTTCGACAAAATTTTGTAAAATCAGAAAAATCGAAGGTAAAAGAAAATACTATTCGCTTCAATATATTCGTTTGACATTTGTGTTAAACAATAATATCTTTGACAACGATGACGATTTTAACTAGAAAAGAAGTTGACGCTTTCTAATTGCATTTACCATTTTAGCATTTTCAACTTTTTTTCGTTTCTTTTTGTTTTTTTTTTCTTCGATAAGTTTTAATTAAAACGGGTATAGAATGAATTTAGAATAAATAATCTCTGTCTCAAACGATATTTGTTAAATACTTTTCGCAATTTCTACTCTTCAGTGGTGACAAAGTGAACTGTTTTTTTCAAAGCGCAAGGCAACTTTTGTTCGAAACAAGAAAAGTAAAATGGTTCGAGAGCACGATCATGCGTACTGTGCAGTTTTTTAAAGGCTTCGATCGGCTTTAATAAAATTAGTAGGCGACGAGGATTTTAGCGTGAAATTAACTCTTTAGCTGCGACGGAATAAATCACTCCCTTTGAAACGACGATTTAACCCTTCGAGTTTCTGAAATACGGACATAACGTTTGAACGGTCATTTAACAGCACAATTTCACAACTATTACATAGTTCTTCATTTTACAATGTATTTTATCGCGCAATGTTGAACCTGACGTATACAGCGTACAACGAAATTAAAATAAAATTACGATGTAAATATTTTTCTTAACAGAGCGAAGCTTAATATCATCTTTGTTTGAAAAAAACTTACATAATGATCCGTTCTTTCCTGCGAGCAAAGCGAGCTGAGCAACCTCCGCTTTTATAATTATTGGAAACAGTAGCATCTATATTTGTTTGAAACATACACTACGAGCTACTGTGAAACTACTGTTCCGATACCTTATTCCAACGAAATTAACATATAACTATGAGAGTTACAATCTCGTGCAACTGCAAAACTAGACTCACGGTCCGACGAATAGAGTTTCCTCAGGAATTTTTTCGATAAAGTCGACCAACTAATTGATTACTCTGACGAATTCGAAGCGGTGAAATTCCTTTGATATCGAATTCTGAGCGGGTAAAGTGTGTGTCTGTGAGAGAAAGAGAGCGAGAGAAAAAGAGAGAGAAAGAGAGAGAACCAAAGGAAAAAAGGAATTGTCCGCGTGAAATTTCACGGAACCCTCGTGAATCTCTCACGGCACGCAGCTTGAGAAGAAACGCAGATAAGAAGTGCAACGGTGAATGGCGGTGGTGATAGGCTTTGCTGGATCCTCGTATTTTTTGTCTTCTCCTGGTTCCGGTATTTGTAATGCTAAACTGTGGGTGGATATCGCGAGGAATTTGATGGAACGATGACGCGAAACCGGATTTCTTGGACGTAGCGTGGATTGCGAGATTCAGCGGTAGATCGTGAACGAGTTTGTATTTAACGAAACTATATCATTGAGAAATAATAATAGAAAATCAAGTATTTAGTAAAATTTAGTGTTTTATATCAATACATCGAGGATCGGTCGCGAGATATCACGTATTTCGTTTCTTTGAATTTATGAAAGTAAAAGTGAGAAATAATGGTAAATGATAAGCGATTTTTAAAAACGATCGCTTGAACAGAGAACTGAAATTGAGATCTATGTTTGTTGTATCAGTTGTTTCGTAAAAGTATGCAAATAAAAATTTTATTCGATCACACGTTTGTCGCGTAATCAGATTTATTAAAAAGTTTCTGGGCCTCGATGTGTAAAGTTGTAGGTAAATTTGAATTTGGTTCAATGATATTGAGATTAGAACGTTGAGGTCCGAATGTTTTCCATTTTAAGATCTGCTTTCTTCGTGTAACAGTGCAGACAAATTTAAATGCGTTGCAATGATAATTATCCGCGAAGGTAAAAAGCATTAAAGTCTCTCGCGCAGCAAGGATTAGAATTTATTACACTAAATTCAAAGTGTATTTAAATTTAGCTACCGAGCGAGTTATTAAAGAGGAGAAACTATAAATATTCCTAGAATTCTTTTTTGTGTGCGAGAAAGCAATCTAAGTATTTAGTTTTGCGTACCAAATTAAAAGTAAAATTAATCTTGATTGGAAAAATATTATGGTTGTTGAAAAATGTAAGCTTAACCGTATTATATTGTTCGAATTTTTACAATTTCGTAATTTTGATGACAAATTATTATCTGTCGTTATTTGAATTTTTTTGTTTACTTGGATATTATGAAATATTAGCTTTTTTAATTTCAAATAGAATTGACCAAACAGTACGGTTGTATTTTATAAATATGAAAAATGTACTTACGAATAAAATTAACAAAATAATTCTGTTCTTTTGAGTTTCTTCTAGTATTAATAGCATTAAACTGTGAATAAAGAAGGTTAAAACAAGTATGGAGTTTGTCACAAAAATTGTTGAATCGAAAATGAAAAAGCAGTTTTTTTATTGACTTTGCGATACTCTTTATACACTCCAGTTTAAATTTCAACGTAAACTAAGAATAACATAACAGCAGGTCATTGTTTATTGGAAAAACATGTAAACTAAAATTAAAAATACCTACTTCAAGGAATAACTCACTGAATATACTAACTCTCTCCGGCTTTGAACAATCAAACTCTAACGTTAAATATGTCGTATTGTGACTACGAAATAACCCTTGTACAAATAAATGGTTCTACGCGTGTTGAAACAAAAATAAACAAAGATGATTGAATTCTTTTTAAACGAGAAAAAGCGACGCTTCCAGTGAAATTCTGAACGTTATAAACTCTTCGGTCATTGTTATAATATAAAATTTACGTTCGTTAATAAATTCCTGAAAAGTCTAACAGCAACTTTAAATAAGCCTCGCATTTTTGACCCTTGAAGCTCGGAAAAAGTTGAACCATTCTCCGAAAGTCGATTCTACACCGAAGATATCTCAAAATCTTATTCTTTACGAAGTATCGCAGCTTTACTGGTCTTCTTAAAAATCTTCTTTTCACGAGTGATTCGATAATTTTGTAGAAATACAATCAAAAGCCAAATCTTGTGCGTAAGAAAAGAACGCGACGGTGAATCACGGGAAAAAATTCAAATGATAAGCGTGCCTTTCGAGCAAAGTTTCCGCAAACATTTGTCAATTATTAGTTATACGTGGAAACCTGGTTGATAAGCCATATCTGTGATCATAGTGCATGGTGCATTGTCTATTTTCTATGGAAAAGTCTTATCTTTTTTGGAGAGAGCGATCCAGAAATGTCGAAAATCACGTCTCAACTTTGTGTCGTTTTGATCAAGTTAACCACAGAATACTTTCTTTTTAAATGCGATCAATACAATTTATTGTTTCTTACCTTGTTCCTCTGTATCGAATCATTTGCAATTATTTATAAACGGTAAAAAATTCAAAGGTAAATAATGACAGGTCAAACGAGAAGTAAATATTAGATATATCGAAACGTGAAAGAATTGATTTCTTCGTTCTTTTTTTGTATAAATTCGAGAAAATTGAATGGAATCTTATGTTAAAGTTATAATTGATTTAAAAATTATGATACCTATTAGATTTAGTTGATCGACGTGATTAATTCGAAGCAATCAAATTGGGAATGTCATTTTTACATGGTGCGTCTTGTGTAAGAAAAGTCTCATTGATTTTCAAAGTAACATTGTTTTATAGTGTTTGTTAAACAGTATTTTAAATAATGAAATAATAAATAATTCAATAAATAATTCAATATAAATATTTTATGATAAAAGAAGATAAAAGAGATATCATAGATCTTAATTAAGTAATGGTAATTAAAAGTTCACGTTATAGAATTCTATCGAACAATCTAAATCTTCGTACTACGTAGCTGCATCTATCGCGAAGATAAACGTACCATGATAAAATCAATTAACTTAAACACTTTTCGTTTAATACTCGATAAAATGAAAAAATATTAAAATCCTTTCATTGTTCGAGTTGCTTGTCATTTATTACAAAGCTTCATTTCAATTGTAAATCGAACATGTATCTAATTCCATTGCACACGCTGTCGTAACACCGTAGATAGTTTTAAAACCGATACTCTGTGTTTCTTTAAATTATTCCAAATGCGTCTTAGCATCATTTTGAATTGATAATTCTACGCTGAAACAACTTATGCCGTATCTCAGCTAAACTTTTTCAATCGCACCGTTGCGGTAACAGTTTGGCTTAATAGTTCTTGCAAAATCTATTAGCACCAGTCAATATTGCGACTCGACTGATATTTGCAGTTTATCTTAGAAATTGCTGCTACAACAATAGTCAATCTTCCAGCAAGCGAATTTAGAAAACCACTATTAGTATCGCTACACCACTTACCGAACTGACTTATAGTAGCAGTGCCACTTACGAGCTAACTGATAGTAACAGTCTCGCTTACAAATTGATTCGTTACGAAGAAAATTCTTTGCCAGCGAAATTCTTTGCCAACGTTACTAACAATCGGGTTTCTTTTGCGTTGATTGAAGCTTTATTTGCAAATTATAATACTCAATTCGTCAAAGGTCGCTCGATCGTCGGAAAAATGTGAGCGGATAAGGATCGCTTGGTTCTAACCTATCGACACTTCCAGTTTTCGAGTTAAGCAACGCTGTAGGCTATTTATTTCACGCTGACCGGTCGGCTTATGTGTTCCTCAATTAAACGATAAACAGAGATATCGTTGGGCCCCGGGATACGAATTGCCGAACGTCCAGAAGTCCGTGTTTCTCGATTAATCCTTGGACGCGGCGGTGCATCCTTCCCGCTTTTTTCGCGGCCGCCGCCTTTCGTAATAACAAATTGTCGCGGAACCATTGCTCACGATGGTTCAATCATATTTCACAGGCGATAGACAGAGCTTTGTCATCGTTTAATACATGCGTTTTATTGGTTGTTATTAGGAGCTAGTTGGAAGCTCATTTTTAAATTCTCGGAATTTGAATTCGAAGCTGTCGAAACGTTTTGTTTTAACCCTATGCCTTATAACCACGAGTCACACTCGTTACGCCGATTCTGGTTAAATTTTAATAGAAACAAACGGTATTTATGATAAAGTTCAATTTTAACTTTAATTATAACTTAAATTTACAAGATTGAAAATTAGCAAATATAAAATACGTGTAATATTTCAATACTTTGTGTTTAACAGAGTGTCAAATTTTTCATAAATCTTTATTGATCGTGGTTAAACGAAACATAATTCTTCTGAATTCATAATTAAATTCTTTCTGAATTTAATCTACTTTTTTCTTTACTTCGAAGCACTCTGAGAATAACTCTTTATTCACTGATTTTATATTTTTTCTTGTTTAGGTTTTGGGAATTTCGAATTACGAAAATTACGAAAATTACAAAATTTCGAATTCTCGAATCTTTCTTGGGTTTCAAGGGGTTTCAAGGTTTTATGGATTTCTAGCAATCCATCCATGCTTAGTATCGATATTAAACTTGAATTATGGAATAGATTCTACGAAGCGTGTGTGATTGAATTTCTTGNGGTATTTATGATAAAGTTCAATTTTAACTTTAATTATAACTTAAATTTACAAGATTGAAAATTAGCAAATATAAAATACGTGTAATATTTCAATACTTTGTGTTTAACAGAGTGTCAAATTTTTCATAAATCTTTATTGATCGTGGTTAAACGAAACATAATTCTTCTGAATTCATAATTAAATTCTTTCTGAATTTAATCTACTTTTTTCTTTACTTCGAAGCACTCTGAGAATAACTCTTTATTCACTGATTTTATATTTTTTCTTGTTTAGGTTTTGGGAATTTCGAATTACGAAAATTACAAAATTTCGAATTCTCGAATCTTTCTTGGGTTTCAAGGGGTTTCAAGGTTTTATGGATTTCTAGCAATCCATCCATACTTAGTATCGATATTAAACTTGAATTATGGAATAGATTCTACGAAGCGTGTGTGATTGAATTTCTTGGCTGCCAGTTTGGAGGAACTGAAGATTAAATATTGTGAATGGAAAGTGTAAAGTGTTGTTATAAGGAGGCTTAGTAAGATGGAAATATTGTTAGTTCGAAACACAGGATTATTGGAGATATTATTAGTCTTCTGCTACGTGAACCTTAAATTCAGGTTAATTTTGATATTTTTAATCTGTACTTTGAACTGGGGATTAAAACAAGGTAATTGGGGGAAAGATGCCAAGCAATCGTAACATAGAGTTTATCTGGTAGATGTTAGCATAATCGTATCTACGAGCTCTTCTGTTTTGTCAGTTAGTAAAGATCGCTTGGTATTTGTTTCAACGTACAACGCATGTTTCCAAGAAGGTTATGCTGCAACGTCCGTAAAAATTTTTGCTGCCGCCTGATGCTTTGTGTTATAATAAAAAAAAAGAAATTGATATTAACAACGACGGGTTGTTAGCTGGAAAGAAGGTATTTTTCTTATTTATTCTGACTTTTGCACAAATGATTGGTGGATAATTTGACTTTCTCAACCAGCATGCCATCTTTCTTCACATATTGGGGTAAGATGCATAAATTGCGTTGGAGTAAAATCCAAAAAGTTAGTACAGACGTTGCAACTTACTTATTTTAATCCTCTCTGGCTTTGTCTGACTTAAAAGTTACAATCTAATGTATCTATATTTCAAAAGATTTATCTTATTTAATTATCACTGCACTGTTAAATTTAATTACCGTATTACTATAGCGACGCCATGGTGCATCTACAGCAATTATCAGTTTAAAAATTTTCAAATCAAAGTGAAAAACTGTAATTAATCGTAATTTTTTTTCTGATAAGCAGACAAAATTCCAACTATAGAGGGTTAACTCAGATGATGTCAACAGTGATACAGATAATTTTTATATTGGTTGTAATGTGTACCATGGTAAAAAAAATGGACCCAACGTAAATTGAATTTTCTGCACCATTTGCAATAAGTAGTTACGTGAGACGTGCACATTTTTTGATAATACTTGTAAAAATTGTGACGAATAGAAAGCACCGCGCAATTTTGCGTTATATATTTTTCAAGCTTGATTCGGGCTGAAGTGGCATCGCAGTAAGATTAGGATATTTCACAGATAAATTCTTTACACTGCAAATGTATATAGTACGAGAAGTACGAAGATGTATGGGAAGAATTGTTGATTTTATGGATTGACCCTTTGCGGACGAGCACTCTTTTGACTCTGATTCGTGGCAGGTGAAGGATAATTTCTATATGGAACGAGATTATAAATTAAGTATCTAAAGAATTAGGCAGAAAATAAAATAGAAAATAGACAAATAGTCGATGAAACTTTGCATTGGCGTCTCCTATTCGTTTGTAGTTGTAGAGATGACAATTCGACTTAGGAATCAAATTATAATGTCGTCGCAGCGGCGACATTCGTCCGCAAAGGGTTAATATTTAGTTTTTGTTAATTTAATAGTGTTCGTTTCATAGTGTATGATTTAAGTTCTTGTTAATTTTTTATAACGCATCTTCCTTAAACATCTTCCTCCCAATTAGCTTACTAGAAGATATAAATTATTCTTTTATCTCAATAACAGTATTTTTCATATATTAAGCATGCATCAGGTAATAAATAATTGTACAACAGTATCATACGCGATTATTTTAGACTTAACTTTAATCAGAGTATTCAAGACCGAATTAACTTTCTTATGCTTCATTATCATATATATAATAATTAATCTGATAATCTTTTAATTTAATTCGCGCATTAATAGGCTAGAAATAATTTGTTTCGTAAACATTTAATAATATACAAAGATTCTTATAAAGAGTAGAGATTCCATTTTGTATCCGAGAAGTTTATTTTATCGTTTACAAGTATAATTATAACACCCATAGAACCAACCAGTTTAAATAAATTTGTTTTTACTTAAGAATCTTTTTTGGTGTGTATGATTGTGTCCTGGCATCATAACTATCACGAAAAAGTTAAAAAACTTGATGGTATTATAAAATGATTGTTGAAACATCGTTCTACTTAAGACTGAATTAAATAAGAACTGTTTTCACGCAAATACAATTAAATGGTAATAGCTATTTTTTCTTTTCTTGTAACATTTTATAATCCAATGATATAACTACAACTTTTTAATATTTCTTGTTATGCTTTCTAATACAAACGTGAAAAGAATGAAAACTATAAAATTATGTAATGCTTTATAGTGGTAACAATTAATTATGATATTTTTGAAGATAGATTTACTGGTTGGTGTTGAAATTAATAGTTCAGTCGAGTTCATTCAATTAAAAAAAAAAAAAAAAAAAACTGAATTCCATTTACAAATGGAATAGTCGAGAATATAAATAACATACTATAAGCGAATGTGTTTTATGTCGAATTTTTAACATTATTTGCATTAGTCGTTATATTTTGAAACATACCCAGCGGTTATTTTTATTGGAACTGTATTTATGGTTAAAATCACATTATTAAAAATGAATTCGTGCGTTCATCTCGAACGAATGAAAAACACATATTATATGCATATCAGATATACACAGAATATTTATCATTATACATTGCCACTTTAACCATCGGAACGACAGTGACTTCTATTTTTATCCCGGTCGTATAGTTACTCTAAATTAATGACTTTGCTTTAGAAGATAAATGCGTTTTCTAGTGTTGCGCCACGAAAATAAAAAGTAAAGTAAATTTTGTTGATGGTTATTCAAACATTATTAATTGGATTGAATTTTCTGTGTGTCCATTATTCGATCTAATTAATTTTTAAAATAAGAAAAATGGTTTCTTTCTATATTTTCAATTAAAATGTTCCAAATGAATATAATTTTATATTATATAATAAAAACTGGTGACTGCATTTTGTAGATAATAACGCAGTTCCAATTATTTTTAACGTATCAATTTTAAAGAAACTACATATTGCCACTAAATTTCGCAATAATTTGCAATATCTTTCACTTTCAAAGGCATTGAAATCTCAGTTTCCCAGTTTCCGCCACAATCTTTAATCTTGATCGAAGCAACCATAAAACGAAACAAAAAAATATGTTATTTACATTTATGCTTTACAATGTTCGTACTTATTGTATTGTTTCTGACAAAAACCATCAATTGACGTTGAATTAAAATCATTAAAAATATACTCTTTATGTTGGCTAAATAAATAACAAAAAAACAAAAAGAAAAACCATAGAAACTATGTTAGTGAATATTTACACATATTGCAAGAATAATATTAAAGAATACTTGGAGCATAATCCCACCATAGTTTCTGAAATATAATTGTTACGTCTTCGCGTATTTCTGTTTCCTCCCTCGCGAATCGAAGTTATTGTTTCGATTGAATTCAAATCGCGGGGAATACACTACGCACCGACTCGATCATGATTAAGTCGACGAGAAATCGAAGTAGCAGTTTCGACAGGAAAAAGCTTGTAAACGCCAAAGAATCGGAAATTTTTTTTAACTAATTGAGCTATCTCTGGTGACGTTAAAGGCGTTAACCGCAAATATGGATTATTTCGTTGAAGAAGACCGTTCTCGTTAAAGTTGAACAGTGTATGGGTTCTGACAGAAAATCTTCTGGCCGTATTAATATTAAATACATTTATTTAACCTTCTGCGACTCTGCTTCGAGCGTTTGTGTTATTCAAATTTATTTTGAACCGAACTCAACGCGATACTCGTTGAAAATTATTCACACGAGAAGAAATTTATGAACGGTTCGTGTCGTGCGTTTCGTGTAATTTTGAATATTTCTTTTCGTTTTTTTAAATGAATAGTGTAAATCATTTAATTCGTACGAAGAATCTTTCTATAAGATATACTATCTATTTCTTAAGAGATCTCTTCGAAAACTATTTTAAGTAAAATGGAAGCTCTTAATTTTTATTTATTTATTCCGTTATAATACTCAAAACCTACAGAATTATTATCATTAACATTCGGTTAGTAACAGAAACTATGAAGCACATAAATTATGGTATTTCTTTCTTGCATAGAAAATATTCTTTACATTCGTTTTACGAAAGCTTTTATGTACTTGCTGGCAATAGTTTATTTGCTTTACAAATCGATCAGTTGCAAATCGATTGATAGTAGTCGCCTACTTTATAAATCGGTACATATCAGCGGTATAATTTATAGAGTGGTTGATAGCAGTAATCTAATTTGCAAATCGATCGATTCTAGCAATCTACTTTATAAATTGACTAGTACTAGCAATTTCATATATGAATGAACGCCGACAAACGATATTAATATTTTCTATCCTACGTTGAACACTAATTATTTGCGCATTCGTTAGTCTACGAAGAAGAGTTATTTTAATATTGCTAAACTGCTTACTCGTTAACAAATTGCGTGCTAAGTGAAGTGTTGCTAAGCCATAGCTGTACTGCTCAGGGTTAAATACATAATTTGAGATTTACATGGATATTGAAGCCGGACTACTAAAAATTCTCGAAAGAGGCAGGACAGCTTTTATTTCCAAGTTTCATTTTATTATGCCATAAATTAAAGAAGTTATAAAATTTTTATTCAAGGCACGTCGAGTATCGCTTGGCCGATTGGCGAAGCGTTAATATTTTTTTCACGATGGAAGCCTCGCCGATGCGTTCGTATCGAATTTTCTAGGTTTTTTGAAACGCGAAACAGCGTGACAAACTGAGAAAGTAAGAAACGCTTGCCATTATAATTTTCTCTAAGACCAATTATTTACCATAAACACTGGCGTTCATCATTTCTTATTGATAATTACTATACGTAGGTATCTTAATTATTATGTTTTACTTTAAGATAATTAACTTTCGTTTCGTGCGTTCGCATTGCCTATCTTTTCTCACATTTCCATTAAAACAAATTACAAATTAATATGCCTGACACGCTTTCAAACGAGAAAAGGTGTTCCAACCAAACCCATAAACAACTATGGAAAACAGTGAAAGTTGATTTTTTAAATATTCAAATTGCAAGCAACAAGCTTCGAAAGCATGCGAGAACAAAATGAAAAAAAGAAAGGTTCCTGTAAATATGAGTTCGTGATCGCTTATTATTTCTTAAGATAGAAGATCGTCAAATTGTATGCAACTGCTGTAAATTAACAGAACATCAAGACAGGATAACAGTTTGCGTGTAGTTTGAAAAGTAAAATTGAAATAAGAAAGCTACCAGACGTCAAAAATAAATTATAACTAAATGCAACATTGGCACGTGAACGAGGCAATAAATTGTTGTTGCGCTGCCTTAACTACACCGGCGTGTGTTATAAAGATAACGAGATATCAATTGCAGTTCAGGAATGGAGCGATCGTGGATCCGCGTTTACGAGAACTTTTTTCATTTTCGGCGCCTCGGTATTGCCAAAGTTCGCGCATTGGAACCAGGGAACGCGCTGCATAAGAACCGGACGCGTCACTGTGCGCTACACTATCGTACACCACTTACACGATTTATGCACCAGAGAAAGCGAAATCTATTAGACGATATTGGGTAATTCTCGAAAATCATTAGCCGATGACAGTTTTGTTAAACAGTTTTGTCATTTCAACGACAGCCAGCGGACAGACGAATGGAGAGCAGTCGTGTCGAGTAGTGCAGTGTTGACAACGCATTAAGGGGGTGTGTTGGCCCGTAATATGTGTGACAAGCGACTAAGCACCGTCTAACATCGGGCTTGACTGCATATTAATAGATCCCAATATACATACGTGTCGCTCGGCATCGTTACGTCCACCGTTTGTTCCGCAAGCTCTACAGGCCATTCGAGCGCCGATCGTTTGCTCGTGAAAATCCACCTATACCTTCGTTTTCTTTTTTTATTTATTTTTTTTCTTTTCTTTTCTTTTCTTTCCTCTTCTTTTCTTTTCTTTTCTTTTCTTTCCTCTTTTCTTTTTTTACTTGATAGAAAACCTGGAAAAACGAAACGCGAAGCGAAACACGTGAATTATAAATGGAATTGGTAGAAAGTCAGTTGGAATTGGTGTGCAGTTTCGTAAATTACCGATAACGATAGTTTAACTCCAAATTTGTCGATAAGGATAGCCTCGATTTCGAATCTCTTAATAGCGCCGATACTCCCCGCAAATTAACTAAAAGTAGCGATCCAGCATGTAAACCTACCGATACTAGTAATCTAGCTTGCAAATGGACTGATAGCAACAGCCTTATTCTCGTATTGCACGGTAGCAGCACTCTACCCGAAGATCATCTTCTAGCAACTGTGATCTAATTTGCAATTCGAGCGATACTAGTAGTCTGCATCGCGGATGTACTGATAGTAGTAGTAGGCTGTCTTGTGAATCGGCTTATGGTAACAGTCTACTTTGTATATCGGTGCGTGGTAGTAATCTAATTTGCAAATCGGCTGTTAATAGTCTACTATCCAAATTGACTTATAGTAATAATCTAATTTGCGCGACCACTGATAGCAATAACATTGTTTACTCGTCCACTTATTGCAATGTAGAAACTTGTTGATAATTAATTATTCTAAAAATAGCAGAAGTCGTGAAGAATGATATTCTTTGTTTAAAGAAAAAAAAATTAACGAATAAACGTGAAACTGATACACAGTTCCAGCAATTTATGTTGCGCGAATTGAAACGAATTGAATTAAAAATGTAACGGTACTTGTCGGAATTCCAAAACGATGATTTTGGTTGTTACGATGAATCGTAAGTAATGAATCGTAAATAAGCGGAGTCGGACCGCTCGTTTTCAATTTCATGACGTAATATTGCAATGTTCTAGAAAATATTATGCATTTTTAAACTTTGGTCGATCGGAAGGACCGAATAGCGAAATGACAGACAATTTAGAAACTTACTATTTTTTTCATTTACCATAGAAACCATATATTGATACGCTCAACTTGGATAAATGGTTTAAAAATAATAAAAAATAGAATGATTAAAACAGTATAATATTTTACAGATCATTCTAATATTAAAAATTTTATAAATAAAGTTGAATCAAATTTAGGTACAAAAGCGACAGCGATAAGACTGAATTTGAACAATAATACTTGTTCGTTATTTAAAATAAGATGTCAAGGTGATAACTTTTAAATACGCTGAAGATCGACTGAAAAAGTGGCATGTTATTTGTGGATCAACCTGGCATTCAAAGTAACAAGACTAAATTCGAAAAAGAAACGTACCGAAGTTCGTGCGTTGCAGTTCCATTGGCGTATTTAAAATTCCGAAAGCGCGAAAACCGTCGAAATCCTGCGACGTGCACGAGAACGACGGAATTCATCGAGGCGTTAGGGGAATAAATTTCGCGGGAACAACAGATCCGTTCGGGAAACAAATCTTCGTAACAAGCTTTCCTTTCGCGACTATTTACGAGGGAACAGGGTCCGTAGGAATTCGGAAAATTCGGAAATTCTGAAGGGCACGCGAGCTCGAACGCTGAAAGGAAGTGAACCATTGACAATGAGAGGCGCGAGAGCGGCCAAGAACCGGCAGAGGAAAGCGCCACCCCTAGGACAAACAATTCGTGAGCGAACGAACGGACGAACGAGCCGCGAACGCGAAGCCAGAAAACCAGTTCTAAGATCGTAAATTAATCGCGCGGATTCCACGCGTTTTTCATCGGTTCGCAAATACGTTGCGCTAGACCCGATATTTTCGTATTGTGGCTATGGCGCCGGTCGGTGGTTCCGGCCGACGATGCTGCTATTTCGGAGCCGCAATAGGCATTCGCGAGAAATATGCAAATGCAGTGAAACCGGCGATGCACGAATTCTCACGAATCAACAACCGGGATCATCGTCGCGCTGTCGGTCGATGATCCCAGGTGGCTATTGATAGACCGATTTATCGTGTCGCGAACATACACATCGAAGTATGTGTTTGGCTTAGAACAAGAACACACATATCACGTGTATGTGTGTGTGTGTAGAAGAAAAAGAAAATGGACGTGAAGCAGTTTCATTTGGTGAATCGATGTTTCAAGTTGTTTTATTCGCAAATTGGGGTGTTTTTATTGATGAGAGGCGCGAAGAGAACTGCTGTTGCAGCAGGTGATTAGGTTTTTTTTTTATTCGAATGATTAATCCTTGGTTGCATGATTTTTTTGTTTTAAAAGGAAATACGGAATAAGAAATTAGCAATGATGAAAATTTTTTTTCTCTAACAAATTTATCCAAGGAAACATTAGAGAAGACAAGGTATGTTCTATTAGTGATAAATGGACATAATTAGTGTCAATTACAACACAACGAAATTAAAGTAGAGGATGTGTTGCTTATTTGCAACGCGATGCAACGAAGGGTTAACTGGTGAAGAGATCTTGTGTAAAAATAAGTTTCGTAACGTTACGCTGTACTGTGTGTTTGTATATCGTGGTGAAATTAATGATTAAAAAATGTGTTTTTTATTTCCTTTTTATGTTGCTAGTAATTAATTACAAAATTTTTATTCGTTGTTAAAGTTGAATGGATAAGGTGGTTCGTTTAAATGTAAACCGATTTATTGAAGATTGTAATCTTCTGTAATGAACTTGAGCAACCTATACACGTATCTCCGTCGAATTTATATCCGTTTTAATGTTAGCATAATTATCTTAGAAACTATGTAAACTATGTGAACGATTTTTAATATATTATAGGAATATTACACTATAAATGTCATCATTTTTCACGTCGTTTGTTTCGAAACAGGAATTATAAAAGGGAAACTAATAACGCAAACTTGTAAAAGTATTTTACAACAAAATTTATTACCTTACGTTAAACGTAAAAATTTTTACTTTCCTGCAGTTTATTTCAATTTTAGTGCTTTATTGTTTTTTTTCCCTGTATTATTATCATTTATTATTTTCAGTTATACTGCACTTTAATTACGGTAGTCCGAAGCGAATGGAATCATTTTCTTTCGTTAGTGAAAAAAGTAATAGTGAAAATTTAGAGAGTTAATTTTTTGTTATAAATTTGTAATTAATACCTGTTTAATTCGAACATTAATAATAGAAAATTTGAAATTAATACCTGTTTAATTCGAACATTAATAATAGAAAATTTGATTAAACTTAACATTGATTGGATCATTTTGATGGAACCATTGAAATACAAATTTTTTGTAATATCATTAGTTCGGTTTACTTCAACGATAAACATCTTTCTTCTGAATGAATTTTTATTTTGATCCGATTCGCTTCGGTCTACCTTACCCGAATAACTATTTAATAGAATAAAATATCCGCACGCAAGAATGCCATTTATTATACGTGACTACAATACAATCAGTCCGTGACTAGTAACCTACAATATCAACAATAAAACAAATAACAACGAAGACGCGTAACAAGCAACAGTAATACCAAAAGGTCCCATAAAATTTTATTCGAACGGTATTCCACAGAAAAATTCAGCCGATTAACTCCGTGAAAGCAGACAAGAGAAGAAAATAGTATCTTAAGCATTCCTGAAAGAATCTAATTACAGAGTATAGGTAACGAATTAACCAGTCGCTCGAAAATGCCATCGTAACTGCTCGACTCGTCCTCTATACACTGGATGGGAGGAAAAGATACGTAAACATTTGAGAAAACTCGTAGCTTGGTGAACACCCGAGCGAGAAAAAGGAAGACAATAACGTTCCAGCGATCGATATCGAGCAGCTTAGAAAAATCGGGAAATATGCAGTCGCGTTGAAGAAGAAAAGAAGAGATCGTCGTGAAGGACAATAAAAAGAGGGAGAAAGCAGAGAATGAATGGCAGAGCAGCAGGAATCTGGGAAATGCACAGTCGCTTTTTTTACAGTCGACAAAGCCGACTTACCGGTTTCTTGACCTCAGTCGCGCGCGAATATTTTCGGTGTCATTATCGCGTCATTCTGTAGCAAATGCGCTATTGTGGGGAAACACGATGAAAAAGGCGGGAAAAAGGGGGTGGCTAAGGGAGTCGAGAGCATTTGCCAACGAGCGTTAGCGAAATTGCTTTCCTGCCTGCGGTTTGTAACGCAGACATTCTTTTATAGGGTTCGAAATAGAGTTATGCGGTATAAAAGTTCAGGGATTCGGCGTAAATCAGCTTTGACTCGAAAGATCTAAATTCTTTCCAGTTAAAAATAGGTATTTGTCATAGAAAAGTTTCGGTGCGCGGTGTAAATCAGTTATATTTTGGAGCTTCGGATTCTATCTTCAATTCAGGGATCGAGATTTTTCACTGTAAGCATTGTAAATTATAACTTAAAAATAGTTTAATATCATGGCGTAAATCTCTACCGTTACGAAATTTCGTTCAATTATTATCAAAGAAATTAAAGATAGTAACCTTTAACCAGAGATCAAATAATGGTGCAACGAAATCGTGATCGTTATGGTAAAAAAAAGTATCGCTGTACATTTTCAATCTTTCTGTACCGACTTTTATCGTTAAATTCTCGGAGAAAGAATATTTGGAGGCAAGCAACATATATCAGATTTCACAAAATTTACGATTTTTTTTTTTTTTTTTAAAAGGACCCTAACACTGCTTTTATTTAATTCCTGTTTTAAAATTTTCAAGAAATGAAGTCATAAAATGAAACGAATTGAATTTCGATACATCAGCAGCAATTAAAAAAAAAAAGAACCAGTTTATATATTAAAATTTGATAACAATTATTACACGTATCAATATGCATTCCTGCAGTTAAATCGAACGAAAGAAACTCTTGCAAAGTGACTAGTTTTCGAATCCATAATTTTCGAGCGAACAACCGGATTGGACATCTTAATCGGCTACCCAGGACGTGTTTATGACAAAGTCAACGTCGCGTATCGACGAAACGAGCCAGCATCGCATAACTCCTTCAGTCGTAAATTGATTTCACATCGACTGATGCAAATAACAAGTGGTTACATCGACCGATTATGACCACGTTTCGCGATCGGCGTTACAGTTTCACCGCTGCACCTCACCGTAAAATATTCTCACCGCGTTTGAACGGATCCGATAAATTCGCGGCTACAGATAAAGACAACGAAAGTTGCGACGTTCTTGTCGACAATTAGCGGAATCGTGTTCCGAAAAGCGGCCTTTACGACGGTGTTGTGCGCAATTTATGATCGAGTCGTCGGTACCCGAGGAAGCTCGCGTCAATTCCCCTTGTTAACCGCCATTTCCGACGGATTCGACAATCGTTTGACGAGTTAAAGTAACTCAATGTAAATTAAAGCAGAATGCAATTTTGTTTCTGCTTTAAATTTCATATTTTTATTCGTTTCAAAGATTACACGTTTTATGGGTATTTGAATATTGATTTGAAAGTAAAAATTCTCTTACATCTATAATTTGTTGAAAACAATCAATACCATCGTACAATTGTTTCGCAGAATCTGTGGATGAAAAATTCGATAAGAGATACAAATACGAGTACTAATACATTTTGGAGATTTTAATTCTTCAATGTATTCTTATACCAAGGAACTAATGATTCCTGAAAATTAAATAATTGAACAGCGGTATTGGAATGGAAATATAATTTCACGTATTAATGAAAAGACACACCGATAGAAAGCAATTTAACTCTAAGAAGCGAGCGCACAAAGTTAAACTTTAAAATCTCGGACGTCGTTGGACTGTCTAGTGTCAACTTGCAATCGACTTCGATGATCGCTGCAGACGTGAGAAAGTTTCCCAGTCTCGGAAGCGTTCACAGAATAGTCGAACAAGTCTGATACTGTCCATGTCGAATCGCGATCAATTTGTTCACGAAAATCTGCCTGTCAATCTAGGCCGTTCCTGACGGATGCGCGAAGGAACAATCGCGATAACCAAACGAAAGGAGGATTATCCCGTTTCTAATGCGCTTTATCTCTTACTTTCTTGGTACCTTGTTACTTCTGTTGCGTCCTTCTTGAAATATACTTGTTCAATATTGTTCCCGAACATAGATGCGAAGTATTTAGGACTGTGTTGTTCTGGTAATTGTTTCTAAGATAAAAACTTTAATGTAATTCTTAGTTAGATGACTCTCGTGTAGGCTATGAAATGTTTTATTTTTCTGTTTTTAGTACTACATTGAATATTATAAATATTAATATCGGTATTATAAATCTGCGTAAATTTTTTTTTAAGAAAGTACATCAGCGTACCACAATTTTTACCTCAATTTGTAACAAATGTAATTGCAAATTTAACGCAAGGAAGGCTACTTCGATTACTAAAATTGGTACGTTAGCCTGCTATAAGAGACATTATGATTTCTACAATTACTAATGTTACTACTAGCATGATATTACTAGTATTAATGTAGAATATCAATATTGTTATTACTAACACAATGCGTTTACTACTATTAATACCACTATGATCATAAATAGGGTAAGAATCCCAATTTCATCCCCCGAAAACTTTTTTAGCATTTATTCAAAACCAAATCAATTGTAAATGATAGTAACGAAAATCTGTAATCGATGTTTTATAAAAGTTCATATAAACAAAGTAAAATATATGTATGTAAAAGGATGCATTTTTCAGTTGTTAACAAATGTATTCCCAATTTCATCTGCTTAGTTTTAATGAAAAAATGGTTAAAAAGAATTGCGTATCGTTCATTTTTTGTAGGTTTATGAAACATCATATATGCAAAAATCACATAAAATTCCTTTCATTTGTGACGTAGGTGCACATAACCCATGGTACCGTCTGAAGCACGCAACGCATCTAACCCACTTGTATCCATTCACGTTGAAAATTAATGGCCACATAGAAAATAGACCGTATCTTAAAACAACGAAGATGTTTTCTTCGCCTTCATTTGATAACTATTCCGAATTTTTAGTAAATTCCCCGTAATGAAATTAGGATCTACGTAGGAAGACGAGATTAGGCACAAAGCCATTTCTTAATATAATTGTCAATTGCAATCGATACGTGACAAAATGAAATCATCACTTCTGAATATGAAAATAGAAGCTATACGCTACATCAATAAAAATAAATGGTACAATACCTTATTTTAGCTGCTGAAGCAATTAATATAGTGTACCACTCGCGAAGAAATAAAGCGGTTATAATATACGATTTATTTCCACTGACAATACACTAGTAACGTTTTTATTATAAATTTTATTTATCGGTAACAGGTTTTAACCCTTTGCCCTATAACCACGAGTCACACTCGTGGCGCCGATTCTGGATAAAATACAATAAAAACACACAATATTTATGATAAAGTTCAATTTTAGCTTTAACCGTAATTTAAATTTACAATGTTGAAAATTAGGGAATACGTGTAATATTTCAATATTTTGCGTTTGACAGAGTATCAAAGACGTGAATAACAATTGCTAATATGTATGAAGTTTGAAGAAATCGTAAGCGAAAGGGTTAAGAACTGAAGTATCAATAAAATTTTTTCATAAATCTTTATTGATCGTGGTTAAACAAAACATACTAGCATACAAAAATATCTACTAACAGTAACATCTATATTCTTTCTGGATTTAATCTACTTCTTTCTTTACTTCGAAGCACTCTGAAAACAATTCTTTATTCACTGATTTTATATTTTTTCTTATTTAGGTTTTGAGAATTTCGAATTACGAAAATTACGAAATCGTAAGCCAAGGGGTTGACAAGATTGTTATCACAGATTGTTATCAATCAGGAGAAATTTGGGTCTCTCAGCCTGCTGTTACCGCTAGTGCTGTTGTAGTTCCAGCATCTACCAGAATATCTGAAAATAATACAAATTAAGTTTCATACCGATAGACCATTTATTGTTATTTGTAAGACACCGTATAGAATGGAATCGAGACTGTAGGAAAGAAAGCGAAACGGGGGGTTGGAAAGCCGCTCGGAGGATTTACTAAGCGGCCGGTGCACTTTGACGCGACGCGCGGAATCGTCGCTCGAGCAAAAAGGGAGCTGAATATGACCCGTCATAGTGGCTCGCATTAAGCCGCCTTCGATAATTGGCGACCTTCGCCTCTTCCGCGAAGGAATGCCGCGGAAGGTTTTGCGCGAAACCGCCAAAGAGGAGGCAGCCTCCTTACCGACCCGCTCCACCGGCCCGTGATATAACCACGGACAGATATAAATAATATTAGGGGGTAATTACCGGAGCCTCGCCACGTCGAAGGTGCTGTCCTGCCGACGAATGGAATTTCAGGAGAACGGTTTTGTCTTTTTGGGCGGGCCGATGGTATTTATAAACCACGAATTCGGAGATGCGCGAAAGAAATCATTTTGTAGTGTTACACGTCTGTTCTTCCATGCTTTTCTTTCATTCTCAGCTCTTTCAATCTTCTTAAACGATTATTATTTTTTATTCCATTAATATGGTTGGAAGGAGATTTTGTGAACAATATTTTGTATGTTAGTATCGATTGAACGAAACTGAAATTTCCGTGAAGATGAAGCTTTAGGAAATTTTTTATTTTTATTTTGTAGTCGATGCAAGCATTGGTTCGTGAATTCTGTGAGGGTTAGAATGGTTTCAAATTGAATTTCGATGATCGAAATTATGAAATCGAAAAGGAGACCGATCGAAGTGGCCACGAGCCCCTAGCTTTTCGAAAAGTTTGCTGTTACCGTGACGACTAACGAATCGTAGCGGATATATTTAAAAAGATTAAAAGTTGTTAATTATTTTAAAAGCGAAGACTCTGTTATTTAAAAATGAAAGTTTAAGCTTTGTTAATAATCAATTTGTTAGTGAAATTGAGTTACCTAATTATTTTTATAATGTTTTCCTAGAATTCTGTTATAAAGTTTCACTTTAACACTAGAACTACCGACGAATAAAGCTTGCTTATTTCTACCGAAAAAATCGTAATGAAAGGTATATAAAAAAATACGCAATGCAAAGGAAACGAAGCTTTGTCTACGTTTTTAACAGAAAATCACGGAAAATTGCCAATTTATAAAATTTCTGTAAAAAATTAGGAATCGGTCATTTTGACCACTTTGGTAGTTCTAGTGTTAACAATTACTTCGTTTCTTTTTTCCCCAACCAAAACCTCAAAAAAGTAAGTAACACTTACGTGTCGGCGTTTTGAAAAACTTAGTGGAAACATTGCAAGAGAAGAACTTAAAACATTGATATCGTAACTAAGTTCAAACATTAAGTAACCGATCATCGAAGCAGCAACCAAAAGTCATATACTTTGCAAAATTATTCAGATCGATCGATTAAACAATTCTAAGCCGTCATAAGTATTCTCAAGGTTTTGGATCTATAAATCAGTGAAAGTTATAATTTAGTCACGTGGCTTATTTATGAGGTATCGTTGATTCAAATAGAGCTGGCCTTGAACCGAACTCGCGAATAATTTCAACAGTATTCGGCATAATAATCTCCGTGAGATCGTGGTAAATAATGCCGCAATCGCTTTTACGATATACGATTTATGATAACGAGCCGGTAATTATCGATTCGCGAAATTGATTAACCTTGCGGAGCAAAATTGATAATACCTCTATTGAATTTTAACGGGATCTCTTGAATTTTTAAACGGCAATATAATTAACAGTCTATATGCAGAATTTAACAATGTTGCATTGTTTCTAACGTTTATTCATTTTACTGTTACTTCATAGTCACTTATACATTACTACTTATTCTTTCTCAGGTTAAATCTGACTAGCTTAAATACAATCTGATGTTAATTTCATTTTTAGAAATAGATTTATTTTTAATTTGTGTTCGTTCCACAAGTTATTTAATTTATTGGTCAAACTTTAAAGAATGTTTTGAAACATTTTAATAAACNATAATGTTTTCCTAGAATTCTGTTATAAAGTTTCACTTTAACACTAGAACTACCGACGAATAAAGCTTGCTTATTTCTACCGAAAAAATCGTAATGAAAGGTATATAAAAAAATACGCAATGCAAAGGAAACGAAGCTTTGTCTACGTTTTTAACAGAAAATCACGGAAAATTGCCAATTTATAAAATTTCTGTAAAAAATTAGGAATGGGTCATTTTGACCACTTTGGTAGTTCTAGTGTTAACAATTACTTCGTTTCTTTTTTCCCCAACCAAAACCTCAAAAAAGTAAGTAACACTTACGTGTCGGCGTTTTGAAAAACTTAGTGGAAACATTGCAAGAGAAGAACTTAAAACATTGATATCGTAACTAAGTTCAAACATTAAGTAACCGATCATCGAAGCAGCAACCAAAAGTCATATACTTTGCAAAATTATTCAGATCGATCGATTAAACAATTCTAAGCCGTCATAAGTATTCTCAAGGTTTTGGATCTATAAATCAGTGAAAGTTATAATTTAGTCACGTGGCTTATTTATGAGGTATCGTTGATTCAAATAGAGCTGGCCTTGAACCGAACTCGCGAATAATTTCAACAGTATTCGGCATAATAATCTCCGTGAGATCGTGGTAAATAATGCCGCAATCGCTTTTACGATATACGATTTATGATAACGAGCCGGTAATTATCGATTCGCGAAATTGATTAACCTTGCGGAGCAAAATTGATAATACCTCTATTGAATTTTAACGGGATCTCTTGAATTTTTAAACGGCAATATAATTAACAGTCTATATGCAGAATTTAACAATGTTGCATTGTTTCTAACGTTTATTCATTTTACTGTTACTTCATAGTCACTTATACATTACTACTTATTCTTTCTCAGGTTAAATCTGACTAGCTTAAATACAATCTGATGTTAATTTCATTTTTAGAAATAGATTTATTTTTAATTTGTGTTCGTTCCACAAGTTATTTAATTTATTGGTCAAACTTTAAAGAATGTTTTGAAACATTTTAATAAACCATTTGTCTACATGATAGGGCTAATAAAATATGAAAGAAATTTCGGTTTAAAAAAAATAGAAAATTGGTCAAACTTATTTCAAAGAATTTTTTGAAACATTTTAATAAACCATTTGTTTTCATTATAGGATTAATAAAATATGAAAGAAATTTCAGTTTAAAGAAAAATAAAAAATTGGTTAAACTTATTTCAAAGAATTTTTTAAAACATTTTAATAAACCATTTGTCTACATGATAGGGTTAATAAAATATGAAAGAAATTTCAGTTTAAAGAAAAATAAAAAGTTGGTTAAACTTATTTCAAAGAATTTTTTAAAACATTTTAATAAACCATTTGTCTACATGATAGGGTTAATAAAATATGAAAGAAATTTCGGTTTAAAGAAAAATAGAAAATTGCTCAAACTTATTTCAAAGAATTTTTTGAAACTTTTTAATACCATGTATCTACATTGTAGAATTAATCAAATATGAAAGAAATTTCGATTTAAAAGAGAATAGAAAATCAGAAAATATACTCCGACATAAATCTTCTTAAAATATAGCTAACGTGTGAACACAATTTTAAATTCATCTTCGTGTAAAACTTTCGTAACAGACGAATAGAAGAAAATTATTTTATTTGTTACGTGTATTATTTACAGTGTTTCCATTTATAACACTTATTTTTAGCATTAATGATTACCTTTGTTAATCAATTTTAGCGTTCAACTGAAACACTCGATTATTGTTCATTACTAATCAATATGGATACAAGAATATTTATCATTCATCATTCTATTTATGCTTGGTTCTGAGTCAAAGTAAGCGACAAATAGAAAGGAAAGCGATAAGAATTCCTGTGAACGTACGTCGCTCACAAATATTGACCCTTGGTAATGATTAATTGATAAACAATATTCGAAATTAGTGACAGTGATAAGTTTTATAAATAGAAACGCCTATATGGCTCTGCTCAACTTTCCAGACTTCTGTAAAACTTCGTCAGAGATTCTTGCATCCTTAAGTCAAGTTGCTTTATTAGGATAATTGCAAATGATGTAAGGTAACTGTACCTAATATGGAACACCTCGTTTGAAACGCTTGCCAAAGCTAGAGAAAAGGTATTTTTTTTTAATGAAACCAATTTTAAAACACGACAGAATTGATACATATTTATATATAAATAATTAAGTATGCAAATATTAATGATCTCGAAATTATAATACCTAATATACGTTTAATGTAAAAATTTATTAATTAGGTATCTCATTCGTGCTTAAATATAAACATGCATTGCATAAATATAATCGTACACAATTTTTGCTTTTAAATGTAGCACTTCTTTTTTTTTTCTATTAAAAACAAAGCTGTGCAAATAGTTTTCGTTGGAACATATAATGCTATCCTCTTTTCGAAAGCAAATTGGTACCTGTTCCGTGCTCGGTGAAAAAATACAATGATTACTGGACGATATGGCACCGAACGAGATATGAAAAGCCCGGTACAAGTGAAGCTTTTCACAGTTTAAAAGCGAATTGAAACGTGCACTGCCGAAGGGCTCTTTGAATAGCTTTTAAATTCTCGATTTTTCGTTGATACCGTCGCTTCGGTTCTCTTCTATTCCCGAGTTACCGGTCTATTGAACGTACTTTTCCGTGAAAAATTGTTGCTAAATGGTAGAATAAGAACAAATGTATCGAGGCAACGGAAATAAATACAATATTGTGTATAAAATAAAAAAATGACAGATGCTATAAATAGAGATACAGAAAAAGTTGATGCAATTACTAGACTGCAGATGTTTATGTAGCTATAACGTGTCGTAATATGCAAAATATGTTGTACGTTGTCAATGAAAATAATATTCCATGCACGTGTGTGTAAAAGGGAGTATACATGTGATTTAGAAAAACAAAAAAAGAACATCAGAAAGCTGTTAATAACTTACTTGTCATTTGTTTTGCTACCTTATTCTGAACGCGGTGACCAGTCAATCGAATATGCATGAAATATACAATAAATATGCACGTAATATGTAAAAAATATGCACTATGCAAAACGTATGCATTATGTAAAATATGCAAAATAAAAAAAATATTTTTAGAACCCTTTGATGACAAAATAAATTTATGTCCGGGTTCAAATTTCTTTACCTATTTCGTATAAAAATGTACATTTACGTAAACATTCGAGTCTAGGGATTGCTGTTCTTTAAAAGAATGGAGTTTATAAAAAAATATATTTCTTTAATCAAATTTCATGAAACGTTTATACTGAAACGTATGCAAGTATAAAATAACTGTATGAAATACACATCGAACAGTGTTAAATTCTTAGAAATAGTTTGTTATTTTTATTATTGCTTTATTATTAATTCTTAAAAATAATTCTGTTAACATTAACCTGAAGGATTATTATGTTTTTAAATTGACAATGTCTTTTTAATTTTAGGATAACGAATAACGTTACATGAAGTTATTAATTAATATTTTATAAATTTAAAAGAATGATAAAAATCTTTACGAGAGAATCGGTAAGATTCTTTTCATCCAACATAGGATATTTAAATTTATTGAATAAATTTTATCATACGACAAAGCAAGACACAGTTTTATTTACCTTACAATTTTAACTTATTTTACAATTCAAATTTAATTTAAATTCAACTCTAAAAAGAATTAATTGAAAATTAACTTAACAATGGGGTCTATAAAGTATCACCAGTGTTTTTCTTTGTTTCTAACCGGTGAAACTTACGAGGTTTTGGAGAACAATGTTCGATTGCAGAACAATTATACAGTATTTATTACCTAGCAACTGTAGGAGGAGGAGCCTGCACAACTGTTGCGAAATAATTATAGAATAGCCGTTACAAGAGAAGCACAGAACGACTATTGCAGAACAATTACGCAGTAACTCTTGCAAAATAATTATGCAAAATACCAGCAGACCTAGAACATGGCAAAACCAATGGAAAATGGCCGTGTATAGACCAATCGGAGAAGAAGGGAAGTGAAACCGCAATTCCCGAGACTCGAATTATCATTAGACGTACCATTAATCATCTTTCATGAGCGATTCTCTGGACGTGTACAAAATAGTATCTACTGCTTCAACTACTGTAACTAGTAGTAATATTAGTAGATATTACTTTCTGGTATTAGGTACCCTCGTTATAACAATTCCTATTACTTTATGATTGGTATTAATACTGGTAACATACCTTTCTTCTTTAGTATCGTTTATTGCAGCCAAGGAAAAACGTTACAGCAATATCTCTTGTTAATAACCAATGATATTTCTTATTAAAGATTTAACTTAATATTATAGGGTAGACCGGAGTCAAAAGTGGTATTGTAAATAAATCGAAAACTATTAGTGGGATTACCGCAAATTTTGAATATACGGTGCAGAATTATAATAATAAACTACAATATTTCCTATTAAAAATGTAAGTTAATATTATAGAGTAGACCGGAGTCAAAAGTAACATTGTAAATAAATCGAAAACTATTAGTGGCATTACCGTAAATTTTGAATATGCGATGCAAAATTATAATATTAAACTACTATATTTCTCATTAAAAATATAAGTTAATATTATAGGGTAGACCGGAGTCAAAAGTGGTACTGTAAATAAATCGAAAACTATTAGTGGGATTACCGCAAATTTTGAACATACGGTGAAGAATTATAATAATAAACTACAATATTTCTTATTAAAAATCTATTATAACTTAATAGGATAGACCGGAGTCAAAAGTAACATAAATAAATCGAAAACTATTTGTGGGATTACCGCAAATTTTGAATATACGGTGCAGAATTATAATAATAAACTACAATATTTCCTATTAAAAATATAAGTTAATATTATAGAGTAGACCGGAGTCAAAAGTAACATTGTAAATAAAACAAAAACTATCAGTAGCATTATAACAAATTTTTAATAAATAATGTAAAATTATAATTGAAATACACACATCCATATCCTAAGAACATAAATACGCAATTAATATATATATAAAGAATAAAATCACTTTTTGACACCTTAAAGTAATTTTACTTTAGTGGCTTAAAATTGTGGTATAAATATTCCTTGCGCAAGTGCAGTTTCTTTCTTCTAATCTTTAATTTAATCCTTCTGAATGCAATAGTACTCGCTATTGAACATTTTCAAGGGTATCGTTAGTGGAAACCTGTAATCTTGGTCTAAAAGCATGATTGTAACGTCACTAATTGGGATCGAAAGTTACAATTCACACCAGCTGATGCAACCTATAGTGGCTCACACCGAAAATCGTACGTTCTTTAAATTAGAATAATTTTTTCCAAATTGGACCAAACGATTAGAGTTTTCTCTGAGAAGTTAGAAGAATTAGTTTACTAGACGATATGAACAAAAAATTTTTTAAAAATTGCAATTCGTATGAATCGCGAAGGAAGTGGTGAAGGTCACTTTTTACAACATTTTTATCACAGTCAGTAATAAAAATTTGAAAGATACGAATAACGAAAATTTCGATAAAATTTTCAGTGTGTACGTTTAATGTATATTTTTGTTTTTTTTTGTATGAATTGTTACAATTTAGTTTAATGAATATTTTAATTTAACACCAAAACTATCAAAGCGGTCAAATGACAGGTTCATCATTTTTCATACAAATTCTATAAATTTTTACGCTGCATTTTTTAGTATTTTTCGTGATTTTTTGTAGAATATATGATTAAAGATTTGTTTTTCTTGGATCACGTATTTTTCAAAATGTCTATCATTATGATTCCTTTGGTACAAATGAGTATACCTTAATCGGCGGTAGTTTTAGTGTTAAAAATGGAAAATTTTTAAGTAACACTTTCACTGGTTTCTGATTTTTTATTAATAACTTAGTTATTACTTGTTATAAAACGAAACTACTATGATTCAATAACGTCAGAAAGCTACATGCAATTTTAATATAAAAATTTTTCTTGTAAATGTAATAGTTTTTGCGCAATTGTAGTTCAATGTCGAATTGTTACTTTCGACCGCGGTCTCCGCTACGCGTGAAACAATCTTAGAGCAATCATTTTATACAGACCGAAACTAACTATTTCCTTTGACCGCAATTAATGTTAACGCGATTACTATTACCTAAACATGGTAATATTACAACAATCGTTACTATCTCCACTATTAGGTATCTATTATTAGTGCTTAAGCGAATAGTGTTACCGTTACTAGTACTATTCTTACAGTTTATATTAGAATTACTATGTTTCTACTAGTCTCTATAATAGTGTTACTGTTACTAGTACTATGTCTATAATTTACTTTAGAAATACTAACTTTTCATTAGTTTCTGTAATATCGTTACTGTTACTAGTACTATGTCTATAATTTACTTTAGAAATACTAACTTTTCATTAGTTTCTGTAATATCGTTACTGTTACTAGTACTATTCTTACAGTTTATATTAGAATTATTAAGTTTCTACTAGATTCTGTAATAGCTCTATCAAAATTGTCGAATGAAACCGAATAATTTCCGTTATAAAAATAGTGTTTTATGCATAGAAAAAAAAAAAAAAAGATCCTCGAACTATTTTCGTTTTAGACGTTTTCGAATAACCACTAAACGGACCATTAATCATTTTTCTCGAGCAATTCCGTGCACGCGTACGAAGTAGTATTATCTGGCCTAAATCTACCAACCGTAGTACGGCCATAGTGTCGCCTGTAAGTGGATACGCCTGGGACGATGGGAGCGCAGACTCTCGCCTCTTCATCCTCCATTCTTTTTCGTTGAACGCTGCCCTCCCCCGCCTTGCTCGACCAGATTCATCCTCATAACTTTCATTCAGAGCCCAGCCAAAGGAATTGCGGCCTGGCAACTCCTTCTCCGAACCAGCCACCCCTTCTCTTTCGCTCACAGCTTGGAAATCAGCTAGAGCTGCCAGTGACTTCGTTCGAATTTCTTCGCTCGCTGCTGATCCTTCGAATCGTTTATCGAATCTCTGGTAAACGGTCCCTTGTTAACTATTAGTGATTCTGGATAAAAATTAATTTCCAATGAATTTCGAATAAACGTAGAATATGACGAAGAAGAGCATATTGCAGGGTTATCGTTGTTGGTGAATCATCGATCATATTTTTTTTCAATCATTATTTGCTTATTTTTTTTACTAATTCTTCCGCGATTTTTATTATATGAATGTGTACGAATTATACATATGAACACTGTGATACTTAAATTATTACTCAAATAATTAACTGTCACTGTTTGGACACCTGGAACTTCAACGCTTTTAATTCGAGTTCATTTTACCGTTGAAATGTTTCGATAAGTATAGATTAAATAAGGAAGCGGAAGGAAATAAAAATTGGAGTTGTATAATGGTTGATGTCTTATTTTAGGAAATTTAATAATGTTTAAATAAGACTTCTATAGATTCGTACGGTTAAAAATAATAAATACACGTATAAACACAACTTAAAAAGCTCATAGATACACGAACTAAATTGTATTTCTTAGATAGGAAATATTACGTACATTTTTTCAAGATCCTAATTTTTATTTGTCTTGTCTTTTTTCTTAATTGTGATTAAAAATTTTTATATTTCAACAATTCCACCTGCCGTACATGAAACACAAATAATTCGTTTCTGTACGAAATTAATTAGATACAAAAATATCAACTACCTTACAATTGAGGCGTCATCTGCACGAATGGCGTGAATGTAAAAATGCTAGTTACGAGAAAACAGACTTCAAAAAATTGCGCGAATCGGATCAATTTTTTTCTTAATAGTGAAAAAACAATAGTAAAAATTTGGAAAGTTAACTTTTTATCATAAATTCGTAATCAATACCCATTTAATTTGAACATTGGTATTCATTAGTAATTAAAAATCTTTCTTTTAACTGAATTCTTATTTTTATTCAATTCGACTCGATATACCTTATTGTTGAAATGTTCAAAATATTCTACATTCTTCGATTCTCCAGATATTGAAATGTAATTTCAAGAAAATATCCTTCATCGAGTTGATGTACGCAAAAAATACTTGAGATAGCCTCACGCTCTTATCGCGCCTATACCCACAATTGACAAGAATTTAAATTTGGCTAAACGAAATTATCTGCACTTATTCTAATTTATTCACTCTTAACATTTACTTAATGTTTTCCAAATTTTCTACTACAAACCACCCGTTCAATATCCAATACAATTATCAAGTTCTGAAAGGAAGTGCAACGTTTTTAAGATTTAATCGAGGACGCAATCGCGACACGAAGATTTCCCATGAAAACGTTTAGCGAAGTGACAGTTTTAATTTCTGGGAACGTTAGGCAGCTGGTCGGCCGAGTCTCCGGCTCAATCTCGCGCGTGAAACTTTTCACAGGCAGACAGGGAAACCAATTTCGTACATCGTTCACTGGCATAGGTGAAGGGCAGCAGCCCAATTGGCGCGGCGCCAAGCGAGCGTTTTCGACGCGCGAACAGCGTCGGGACAACTTGTTTCAGGCCTGTGTCCAATGATCAGAGGGGACGTCATAATATCGGTGCAGTTGCGATTACCGTAAATAACCATTACTGATCACTGCCGACGAAAGCGTGACTCAGATCAGGTCCACTTGAGTATCCAGTTGATGATCCTCGACGAGATCGCGTTCCAACTTTCTCAAAAGGCGAACTGTTGGAGCATCTTTCCTGCTAAATAATTCATCTGCGAGCAATGAAACAGGAATTTACATATGTTCAGATATTTTTCGGTTAAATACGAACTTAACCTCCTGTACCCGATGTATTTCCTCAATGAATGTATTATTAGGTTGGTGGACTACATGTAAATATTTGTGTTCCTGTTTCCACCGTACTTGGAATAAATCTTTAAAAAGTGATTAAAATGCACAATTTAGGAAAAAGTGTTTCGAACATAATATGACTTTGATAATAGATAACCGAACTATATAAAAGGTTTAATCATAAACAAAGTCATATTATGTTCGAAACACTTTTTCCTAAATTATGCATTTCAACCACTTTTTAAAGATTTATTCCAAGTACAAAGTTTGCTGATATTCGTATAATTTTCTTATACGAATACAAACTTGACGATAATGCTACAAAAATCAGTCAGTACATAAACGAAGCGTTTGGACAGAATATTGTGAACAAGAGGAAAGTTGAGCGTTAATTCGCAAAATTCGGTTTTAGAAATTTCTCTATAAAATGAATAACGTGGTAGAACCGAAGCGTCGGTGGATAACGATGTATTGAAAGCACTGATGGAAAATAATTCGCGTCGAACGTCGAAAGAACTTGCTCTAAGAATGAATATTAATCATTCCAGGGTATTATATCACATTTTGTAAATTGGTGAGGTCAAAAAATGACACGAAGTTACTGTTATTTGCTAAGAAAATCCGACATTTCATATGCACCAACCTAATATAATACTTTGCTGACCGAGCACGGGTATACTCATTGCCCGTTACTCGTGTCACTCATTTTCATGCTCGAAACGTTATTTACCAATCACGAATTAATTCGAGTTTCTATGTCTGAATATTGTTGACCGATCACGAGTTACTTCTGACTTAAATTAAGATTAGTTTTTATATTTTTTAGGCTTGAGAGCAATATTGGTCTTTGTAAGAGCGTGCCAGATCGCATTTTTGGTTTTTTTTTTTTTATCTAAGTGTATGAAAGGTTGTTTAGATATTTTAATATTATATTCAGTTGTTGAAAAATAGCCGACTTCACGGAATAGTTTTGGCTTGAAATAGCTAATTGATTGCTGGATTAATTCTACATTTACAGCCCAATGCTCCAAAAAATGATGTAGTCTGTTGGAAGATGATGACTACATTTTAATTCGCAAAATTTTGTTGTATAAATTTCTTTACAAAGTGAGTTACGTGATGTACCCGAAGCGACAGCTGATAACGATGCATCGAAAAGATGGAAAATAATTCGCGTGAAACATCAAAAGAACCTGTTCTAGGAATGAATTGTAACTAAGAATAAATTATATAATGAAATATTAATCATTCCGTGGTATTACATCACATTTTGTAAATTAGTGTGGTCAAAAAATAACACGAGGTTACTGACATTTACTAAGAAAATCCGACATTTCACATGCACCAACCTAATAATAAAAATGAATAATCAATTAACCTAATACTAGCGCAAAATAATTTTTTAAAACGTCTTTTTAACCCTTTAACCGCGGGCGTGGTTTATAAAACACATTAATTTTATATTACCGAAGTGATATTCTATTTTAAAAGATTCTTTTTTATTGTATTTATTTTATTTTTATTTTAGTCGTATATAAGCCACAGCCGCTATTTGATGTTAGCAAAAATTAACGTGTTTATATACCACACCCGCCTCTGGCTATAATTTTAGTATGTGGTTTATAAACCATACGCGCAGTTAAAGGGTTAAAAACGTTTTAGGAAACAAGCAGGTAGATCAAGTAATTCCGGATTAAATGACTTTATAGGTGAGATGACTCGAATTCGTATAGGCTATGAAATGTTCCGTTTTTCAGCTATTTTTAGTAATATTAAATATTGCAAATGTAGATATTAATATTATAAATCTACGTGGATTCATTTTAGCAAATATACTTTCTTAGTTTAGATGTTGATTGAATTTACGATCTAATAATTTTTTTGAAAAAAGAAAGCCATCAGCCATTTTACAGTTTACCCTATAGAAGTNATCTAAGTGTATGAAAGGTTGTTTAGATATTTTAATATTATATTCAGTTGTTGAAAAATAGCCGACTTCACGGAATAGTTTTGGCTTGAAATAGCTAATTGATTGCTGGATTAATTCTACATTTACAGCCCAATGCTCCAAAAAATGATGTAGTCTGTTGGAAGATGATGACTACATTTTAATTCGCAAAATTTTGTTGTATAAATTTCTTTACAAAGTGAGTTACGTGATGTACCCGAAGCGACAGCTGATAACGATGCATCGAAAAGATGGAAAATAATTCGCGTGAAACATCAAAAGAACCTGTTCTAGGAATGAATTGTAACTAAGAATAAATTATATAATGAAATATTAATCATTCCGTGGTATTACATCACATTTTGTAAATTAGTGTGGTCAAAAAATAACACGAGGTTACTGACATTTACTAAGAAAATCCGACATTTCACATGCACCAACCTAATAATAAAAATGAATAATCAATTAACCTAATACTAGCGCAAAATAATTTTTTAAAACGTCTTTTTAACCCTTTAACCGCGGGCGTGGTTTATAAAACACATTAATTTTATATTACCGAAGTGATATTCTATTTTAAAAGATTCTTTTTTATTGTATTTATTTTATTTTTATTTTAGTCGTATATAAGCCACAGCCGCTATTTGATGTTAGCAAAAATTAACGTGTTTATATACCACACCCGCCTCTGGCTATAATTTTAGTATGTGGTTTATAAACCATACGCGCAGTTAAAGGGTTAAAAACGTTTTAGGAAACAAGCAGGTAGATCAAGTAATTCCGGATTAAATGACTTTATAGGTGAGATGACTCGAATTCGTATAGGCTATGAAATGTTCCGTTTTTCAGCTATTTTTAGTAATATTAAATATTGCAAATGTAGATATTAATATTATAAATCTACGTGGATTCATTTTAGCAAATATACTTTCTTAGTTTAGATGTTGATTGAATTTACGATCTAATAATTTTTTTGAAAAAAGAAAGCCATCAGCCATTTTACAGTTTACCCTATAGAAGTACCTGTTTGAACATTTTTCGTTTTTTAAGCGCATTGTACTTGAAAACATACCATTTGTGTGTGATACAGATATGACACAAATTTCGTCTCCCAACGGCTTTGTTTAACATTTAGTTAAAACCAAATCAATTTTTTAATTTACAAAAATTAACGTAACGAAAATGTGTGATAGATGTTTTGTAGTAAAAAACATCTATGCGAAAGAATGCATTTTTCAGCTGTTAAGAAATGTGTTAAAATGATTTTATAATCATTGCAGACACGTTACTTTCACATTATAAAATTCAACGTTTAACACGCGCACCATAGGTTAAAATGAATAGAGTTGTTGAGTGATGGATGCGGAAAAAAGTTGGAGCGTAAATTGCTTTTCGGATAATTGGATAACAAGCAATAATGATATCACGTAATTATACCTATGATGTAACTGTAGAATGTATGTAATATTTCTGAGAACCTAAGAATTCTGACAATTTTTTTTACTCTTCTCTCCAAATTTCTATAAATTGTCCCGTAAAATTTTACGATGCAGAAAATAATTAACCCTCTATAGTCCGAATTTTGTTTGTTTATCGGAGAAAAGAACTAGGATTGATTACGGTATTTTACTTTGATTGCAAAATTTTTAATGTAATAATTGCTATAGATGGATCGTGGTATCGCTACAGTAATACGGTAACAAAATTTAACAGTAGATAACTAAATGAAATAAATTTTTTTAAATATAAATACATGAGTATGTAACTCTGAAGTCACATGGCGCCATAGAGGGTTAAAAGGCATATTCTTCTAAGGATACTTCATACAACACGTAAAACAGTAGTATTTTCAGAATACTTTAATTTTATCAGTTATTAACACGTTGACTGCAGCGCGCATTTTACGTGGTTTGCCCATGTCGCCAACATGAATTTCTTATTAAGCGATGTATATCATGTTGAAAAAAATAATATGTATATTTTCCTTGTACTAATGAAATTATTTTTGCATGTTCTGCACGGCATTAATTTCTTCGAACCATTATAGTAACAGTGGTGTTATTTTAAAATTTATCAGTATCGATATATACTCTAATTATGTATTTTACTATTGGTCGCGTTGCCGGTCACCGGTGGCCCCCATGGCAGTCAACGTGTTAAACTCTTTACTAAATCATATTTTTTGTTCATTTAATGCAGCAAACTCCGAATTCCTAGAACACGAATTCCTAGAACGAAAATTCTTATAACGCTTCAAAAATATTCCGGCTACTGTTTTCATATTAGGTTGTCCCGAAAGTTCCTTCCGTTACCTTCGCGCAGTGGTTTCGTCTAGCAATGTTTAACACGTTGACTGCCACGCCGAAATCACATGTTTTGCTGAGGACGCCACACCGGGAAATAGAAGATTCGACAAAAATTAATTTCATTTTTGATCTTCTAATAACAATTTTGAATCGTTGAATAGTCTCTCAAATCTCTCATTTTTTATTTTCTAATAACAATTTTGAATCGTTGAATAGTCTCTCAAATCTCTCATTTTTTATTTTCTAATAACAATTTTTAATCGTTGAATAGTCTCTCAAATCTCTCATTTTTGATCTTCTAATAAAAATTTTTAATCGTTGAATAGTCTCTCAAATCTCTCATTTTTTATTTTCTAATAACAATTTTTAATCGTTGAATAGTCTCTCAAATCTCTCATTTTTGATCTTCTAATAAAAATTTTTAATCGTTGAATAGTCTCTCAAATCTCTCATTTTTGATCTTCTAATAAAAATTTTTAATCGTTGAATAGTCTCTCAAATCTCTCTTTTTTGATCTTCTAATAAAAATTTTGAACCGTTGAATAATGCACGCTTTATTTCAAAGTATTCTCTAATAGCGATGATGATGTTCAAAATTCATTAACTATCAATCTTCATTTAATTTTTACAAGTATAAACATTTGAAGCACTCTGGTCACCGATGACCACCATGGCGCTATAGGAGAAACAATCTCCGGTCACATATGACCACTGTGGCAGTCAACGTGTTAAACAAACATTCAGCCATATTTGTTAAACGAGCGATGGAGGGTAAAAATAGAGCAATATGAATCCTGTATAAAATAATAATATACTGTAACACATAAAATATCATGCATTCATTACTCACTAACAAAACGAAAGAAACTTTCGGGACAACCTAATATAACGCGATTCCTCGTATAACGCGCTGTATGATAAAATGCAAGAATTTGTTTTAAAAAAGCTATCCTAATGAATAAAACATAGAAAGTAAAAATTGACTACACGATATTTATTCTAAACATGTTACATTATATTATTTGTGTGATACGAGAATTTTCCTCGTGTAACATTGACCGCATTATAAGGAGCCTATTGTATACAGAAATGTAGAATCGGTTGATTTATTACTTAACTCTCGGTTATCTTTAATAGTTTATTAAAAGATAGAAATAAGGAAAAGCAAACGTATGATAGATAACGATCGAATTGTAACACGAACAAACGGAAACTGACTTCTGCATCGCATTTTCCTTGTTTTGATTTCAGCCCCGTTTCGGACGATAAAAATCTCGATTTGATAAAAATATCGATCGCACGTCAGAGTACTTTACAGATAAACTTATGGAGTATCTTACATTGTATCTTGTATTTATTTGTATACAGTAATTAAAAAATAATTGATTAATTTACATATTATATATCTATACAGAATGTACCGATTAAAATAACTAAAGAATGTCCGATTAACCCTCTATGGCCCGAATTTTGTCTGTTTATCGGAGAAAAAATTACGATTGATTACAGTTTTTCACTTTGATTTGAAAATTTTTAAACTAATAATTGTTATAGATTGATCGTGGTATAATTACAGTAATACAGTAATAAAATTGAATAGTACAGTGATAACTAAATAAAATGAATTTTTTTTTAATATAAATACATTAGTTTGTAACTTTTCAGTCACACGGTCCCATAGAGGGTTAAGTTAGGCGCTCAGTTGATTGCTGAAAAAGTGCATTCTATTTTACCTAAATTTTGTTTGCAGAAATTGGAACTTTTTGCAGAATATTTTCAGTTTTTTCCCAAACAGACGTAAAACTTGCATTGAAGTAAGAGACGGAAACATAAACCAGAAACTAGAACAAAATTCTTACTCGAAATAAACATCCACATCGATTTTCAATTATTTTCTGCAACGATAATTTACGAATTTATATCGATACATCATTTTTTGCTTACTTTAATCAGTACTATTTATTCCTACATCATTCGACCTTCTTTTCAGATTGTTCTGTATAGACTGAAATGGTATAAAAAGGCACAAGTATGCAAACATACATCATAACTAGACAACGAATGTTTATGCAAATGCATATTTTTATCGAAAATAGATAATGAAATGGGAGCTAGACTGTTTTGTTATTAGAGAATTCTAAAAATATATTTTTTTGTTTTGCATATTGTGCATGTTACGACCATATTTCTTGCATATTTCATGCATACACCGCTCACTAGCCACTGTGTTGGGAGCTACACCATAAAACGATTAACAATTAAGTTATTAATAACTTCCTTGTGTCTTTTTTTGTTTTTCCAAATCACAAAGGATAGAACGAGGTGAATCGGATCAAAATACGAATTCAATCGAAAGAAACATTTTTAAGTTTAGAAAAATTGTTTACTGTTAATGTTCAAATTAAATGGGTATTAATTACGAATTTATAATAAAAAGTTAACTTTATAAATTTTGACTGTTACTTTTTCACTAACGAAAGAAAATTATCCGATTCGCCACGATTTATCCAATGTATGTGTATAAATACATATATTTTGCATATTACCACGTATTATAGGGTAACTCCGGGATAGTTTAACCACTTTTTGGAAACAAGCCATTGCATTGTTGGTTTTTTACATTTTTGTTATTTTGAATAAATTAAAGCAGCCCATAAGTAATTTAGAATATACTTAAATCATACTTCGCGACGTATTAAAATATTTATTTCCATTTTTAAACAAAAAATACCAACATTGCAAATGCACGCTCACAGAACGTCCACCCATTACGGATAAGACCGACCTTGAAAAATACCAAAAAATGTAGCTAATACAAAATATAATACAAGAAAAAATTAGTTGCTATATTGCTTTTTCTTAAATTTTCCACATAAATCACAAATGTTCCCATATTTACAGCATCCATCATGAAACAACGTCCGCACCTTACACCTTACAATCATTGCTCGCGAATGTTTCGAAATAGTTTTTTTTTTTTTAGTTTTACTTTCTAGCATGCACAAAACTTTAAAAGTAATTTATAACATATACATGGTTTTGCGACAATTGTCAATACTACAATAATATTAAGTCGATTTATTCGTTTTATTTTGAGAAATTAACACTAGAACTACCAAAGTGATCAAAATGACCCATTCGTAACTTTTTACAGAAATTTTATAACTTGACTATGGCATCTCGCGGGCAATTTTCCGTGATTTTCTGTTAAAAATGTAGACAAAGCTTTGTTTCCCTTGCATCGCCTATTTTTTTATATACCGTTCATTATGATTTTTTCGGCAGAAATAACTATGCTTTAATCGTCGGTAGTTCCAATGTTAATACTGGCCTCCCGGTGGCTAGTATTAAATCTCCCAGTGGTCCAACTATCCCGGATTTACCCTACCCGCGCAAACATCTGCAGTTCAATCTTATTCCCAAATGTAGAAAAGAGAGGAGCAAAAACATCGATCAATTCTACCAAGCGTTATTAATCACCACCCCGAATCCATTAACCGATTACGGCAAACACTTCCAAATATACTCGGCGAAAAAGCGACGCATTTCGCGGGCCGGAAGATTAGAGGACTGACGAGGGTACGATTATGACACGCGGGGTCGGCGTTCGGGGGAAGCGCGACGAAATTGGCTGGGACGCGCGGCGAACCGGCGGCACATCAAACGCCGCCCGTTTAAGGGTGCTATATTATTCAGCCCCAAGCGAAAGGGTTATCATCGGCGAGGTCGTATTTGCCTAATAACCGGCGGCGAGGCGGAATTCGAGCAGGCCTCGGGGCTCCTCTGTTTTCCATTTGCGCGTTACGTCGCGTTTCACACCCCTACGCACCCCTCGCCGCTTCCAAGCTCGACTTCCGACCTTTCGCGACGTGCTTCTTTTTCCATCGATGTCGCCGTCTCGGTTATTAACACTTTGACTGCCACGCCGAAATCATATGTTTCGCTCAGGACGCCACGGCTCAAGACGTCACACCGGTACATAGAAGATTCGATAAAAATTAGTCTCTCATTTATGATTTTCTAATAAGAATTTTTAACTGTTCAATAGTGTACATTTTATTTTAATGTATTCTCTGATCAGCGATGATGTTCAAAATTTATGAACTGTCAACGTTCGTTCAACTCTTACAATTATAAACATTTGAAGCACTCCGGTCACCGATGACCACCGTAGCGGTACAGGAGAAACAATCTACGGTCACATATGACCACCGTGGCAGTCAACGTGTTAACCCATTGATTGTCAGGCATATTTAGAGCGTCCAAGGTTTTATTTTAAAGAATACATGAAATTTTACAAAATATATTAAGTTATCGATATCATATTGTAATGGCATTTACAGTAATTTTTATTGAAAAAAAAAACACTAATAATTCTTAACTCAATGGTCATTTATAATTAATCTAAAATTGCAGCACTACGAGATATCTCGTAGTTGGCAGTCAATGGGTTAAGCGATGAATTAGCGTGAAAAAGGAACGAGCGATATGGCGTTTTGCTGTTTTATCGGAGAAGCGTGCAGTGGTGATTAGCCTGAGTGTCGAATTGCTTTTGATATTGCGGAAAAATGTGGAGTTCGTTTGATTGATTGATACATTGAAATTATTAGTAGTAACGTTTAACACTAGAACTACCGAGATGGACAAAATGTCCGGTTCATAATTTCTTATAGAAATTTTAGAAATTTACAATAATGAATTTTTGGGGATTTTCAATAATTTTTTGTAAAAAATATGCATAAAGGATTGTAACCCTTATTATAGGTATTTTTCGAAATACCTATCATTTTGATTTCTTTGGTACAAATTACCCTACTTTAATCAAAATCTTAAACAAAGACTGGTTTGCAATTTCTCATATAAATTCTATAAATCTATAATGATGCATTTTTAAGAATTAATTGTGTTTTTCTGTAACGAAAATAAATAAAGATTTATCTCCCTTACATTTTATATTTTTTTTCAAATAGTTATTACTTTGAATTCTTTGGTTGAAATAGATACACTTTAATCGTCGGTAGTTCTAGCGTTAAAAGAAGTAGAGAATAAGGAGAGAGAAATAGACGATTGTGAGTTCGAGATGGTACTAATTTTTTGAAATCGTTTTAAATATTTTATAGAAAATGGAAATTAAGTATTTTGGAACAGCTGAAAATCGCAAGAAATTTTAATATTAAATGAAGTAGTGGCAAGTCACAGATAGTACCTAAATAGAAAGAATGTAGTAATGACAAACATAAAATGTTTCTAGTCCCCTCTCGTATGTAACGAAATTTAAAATTACAATTATAACGAGTATTTGCCAGACATTGAAAATTATCAAATATTTTGAAACAGTTTCAAGTTGTATGACATTGTGGCATTAGATGTTTAAGTATTTATACGTAATACCGTCTATATCTATTTGTGTTATCAAGGTCTATAAATTATTCAGTATGTATTATTAGTTTATGCAAGTTTGTTCTAGCTGCTTTGTTTTCCTTAAAAGTATTCTCACGTATTACAAGTACTTAATGAATTACCAAAGAAAAGTTTTTCTTTAACAAAAAAGGACAACCAAAATGCAGATACTCCCAGAGTATTTTAAATAATTATCAAGAATCTTTAATTTCAAATAAAACAATCCAAGAGTTCGTATAATTTAATTGATTCAAAATTTGTTATTCAAAAAATCAAATATTAAAATTAACACAAATTTCCTTCAATTTAGTTCAACGATAGCATTAAAATATGAACATTAAAAGTAAACACAAAAGTATCCAATTAATTAATCAAAAATAATAGACAATAATCATCCATGGATAACAAATATACGACATACAAAATGAATCACACTGCTTACCACTCGGAGAGATCTCCCATTTTCCACCGCATTATTTGTAATAAACAATCTTTCACTTTTACATTTCATTCTATAGAATTTTATTCTACAATACGTTTGGAGAAGGACTTTATGAATTTTATTTTCAAACTTATCGTTAATCTTTCTCATCACATAGAGTTAACTAAAATCTTTTTAAGTATCTTTTCAGAAACACTTAAATAAATGTAACTGAAGCGGTTGACACGTGTTATTTTACAATCTGTCATTTAACACTAGAACCACCAGCGATTAAAGTAGACTTATTTGTATCAAAGAAATCAAAATGATAGGTATTTGAAAAAGTATCTATACTAAGGGTAACAATTCTTTGTATATATTTTTTACAAAAAGTCATAAAAAATCGCCAAAAATATATCATTGTAAATTTATAATATTTTTATTTTTATATTTATTTTGACTGGTTCGGAAGTTCTACTGTTAAATATAGTGTTAACTAGTGTTAAATAAACATCAATGACCGCCAAATTCTACCGAACGCGTTGTAATATTATCAAAACATCAGAATATTCGCATAAATTCGAGTAACAAGGAAAACCTTTGTCGTCCTGTCAGCTTCGGGTATTAAACGCCAAGCGTGCCAAACTATTTCATCATAACCGCTACTACACGGAAGAATACAAAAATTACACGAATAATCGCACCAGTTGTCACTCTCCTCCAAAAAATCGCCATCTAGGGGGAACAGAAAGCCTCTTAGTAGCCGAAATCCCTGAAAGAAAAAAAAAAACACATGTCCCCCTAAGGTGGACTTCATAATCACGCCGTCTGTGGGAATGATTCTTCGTGTACGGAAAGAGAAACAGAGAGGGAGAGAAGGAGAGGGAGATAGAAAATGGAACGAAATCGAATCGCGAGCAGCACAATATGTCCAAATGTTTCCGGCTGAGAGGATATCGCGAAATAATGACGATCCTGGAGCCGCAACATCGACAACGGCCGGAGGCCGACTAATGGGGAGCATCCCCTGGCCCGTGTTTCGCCATGCATTCGTGGACCCGGGCGCTCCTTGCACCGTTTTCCAGCTGACTTGGCTAAACGGGATCGCATTAGCACACAGTTTCCACCCTTCGACGCGATGGGAGATTAGCATCTCCGGTTTTTTTCTCCGCTATTGCCCCCACTCTGTCCCCGTGATCCAGAATCGCCCCTTGGGCGCAGCCTGGTACCAGATGCTTGCTAACGATTCGCGAATATGCGAATTTTCTTGATCATTTTTTACAGATCTGATTTGTGACGAAATTTTGATACTTTGGTTGGATGGTTCTGCGTACATTGCCGCTCATAAGTATCCGGACAATGATAAATTTGTCATTTTGATGAATTTCTAGCGACGGTACATAAATTAATGACAATTTAATGCACCAAAGTAATATTTACTACTTTCTTAACCGTTTTAGTGTCACGCAGCGCGATCGCGCTGTTCGCGTACCGTGGTGAACAGTGTCGCTTTTTTTGGTCACGATCGTCAATTCGGTTACGCTCGGTTCAGAATGTATCTTGTCGCGAGTCTGTCAGAGTTTCCTCTCGTAATTACAAATTTTCTTTCAAATAATCGTAAACAACCTGCAATATTAGCTGTCTTTCTGAAGAAACTGTTACGATTCAAAAATTGACTAACAATCTGAAGCGCGAGCGCGCCGGGCAGCATATTTCGATAAAAAAAAAGAGCATCGCGGCCGCGTCGATCAGCATTACTCGCAGATAAATTAAGGAAGCGCTGTCGCACTTCATGGCACAATCCGACACGGATTTTTAAAAACCCCTGGCACTAAAACGGTTAAGGAATCGACACATTGTAAATTGAAATTATCTATTGATACAAATTTTTCAATAACGTATTAAAATTAAATACACGATTCGTAAAAGGACACTGCTCGAATTAACCACGGTAGACGAACGTCATTACTTAATCCATAGATTAGTAATTAAATAATCCAAATATAAGAAACTTTTCAAATAACGAAACAATTCTATAAGGTTTGACACTTATAGACTTTAATTTCATTTTTATTGCATATTAGCTCGTTAACTCTCTATACCCCGAATTTTGTCTGGTTATCAGAGAAAAAATTACGATTGGTTAGAGTTTTTCACTTTGATTTGAAAATTTTAAAACTAATAATTGCTATGGAAGGATCGTAGTATCGCTACGATAATACAGTAATCAAGTTTAATAGAACAGTGACAATTAAATAAAACAAATTTTTTAAAATATAGATACATTAATTTGTAACTTTTAAGTCACACGGTGCCATAGAGAGTTAACTTGTTCGCAATGTTCAATTTTATCCTATCATAATATTCTGCTGCACATAGCTGTAACGATAACAATTAAATAACGAAATCATAAATTACGTTCTGTCGAAAATAAGCAAGTGACCGGATACTTTTGAGCGCTAGCAGTTTACAATTGACAGTGTATATACGAGTACATGAAATATATATTAAATTGACCAATAAGTTCGTGCGGTTTTTAGCGATAATTGTCCTCCAATGCTTTAAATCGCAACTACATTTAATTTAAATCTGAATACATTACAGACGAGTGACAAAATTTCTCGTACTTGAAAAGGTAAAAATAGTAAACGACGTATGAAAGATTACTATTAAAAATGATCTTCTTAACTTAAACCTTAAATTATGATCTATCTTTATAATACAAATTATTCCTAAAAGTACTTACGTAAGCATGAATTTATTCTAACTTTATTCCGTAATAAGATTTACAAAAATAAGGTCCCGTCATCAATATGCTAAAAACAAAAGGTGACTCAGCAGTTCAAACGGACAATACATTATTGAATAAAAATATTTCCTCTTATGGTAAGAAAAACGTTTTTTATTTACATGTTAAATCCTGCACGAACTTGTTGGCCAATCTAATAATTTAAATATGGAATATTGCGTTGATTGCTTGCAAATATACGAGTGGGGTGACAAGAATTAAAATTAGTTAGCGTAACGCATAACGTGATGTAAAGAGCGTTTTGAAACTGATGGAATATATCTTAAGGAATTGAGGAAATTACCGAGAGCATTAACATGGTTGCACCATCGTTTGACAATATTATTCATGTTCTCGGTAGCGATACACGAAATGGTAGGTGCAAAACAGTATATAGTTCTTACTACCATTTTGTGTACTTTGAAATCTACTAAGATTTGAGCTACTGACGATTTAAGTACACCTATTTCTACCAAGGAATCTATTTCTATCAAAGGAACTGGTACTTGAAAGGGATATAAGATACAGTGGAAATATATCATTCATATTCGTTACAGAAAAATGGAAAAAATTCTTAACCCTTTGCACTCGAGAGGAGACTCTCACTTGTCACTTGACTTAACCCTCTATGGCTTTCTGTGACTTAAAAGTTACAAACTATGCAAAAACAACACGCTCAAACGCCTGCAAATCTGATTCCATCGTCACCGATAGCACTGGAATGAGCCTCTGTCAGGCTCCTAGCCTTCGAATACTAAATTTTCCATTAAGAATCGTTATGGTTAACAAACAATGTGGAGTTTAACCGCACGAACGCTGAAGCCTAACGTTACGAAATTGTAACGACGGGTTTGAGTGTTTCAGCGTTTGATATTAGCTCAAATTTTAACCCTCTATGGCTTTGTGTGACTTAAAAGTTACAAACTAATGTATCTATATTTTAAAAAATTTCTTTTATCTAGTTTACACTGTTATATTAAATTTGATTACTTTATTACCGTAGCGACACCATGATCCATCTATAGCAATTATTGGTTTAAAAATTTTCAAATCTAAATGAGAAACTGTAAGCAATCGTAATTTTTTCTCCAATAAGCAGACAAAATTCGGGCTATAGAGAGTTAAAGAGATTTTGGACAGTAAAAAAAAAATTGCGTAATGCATACTTATATAAGTACTACATGTTTTCAAAGTTTCATAATCTTTTGAATTTTCGGGTTGGGGATCATTCCTTGTTAGTATTTTTTAGAAATTTCAGTAGTTACTATATCTAATTTTGGCGAGTGCTTTCCCGCGTATAGTCGTCGATGTCACAATTATTCCTTTTAGCTGAAAATATGGTGCAAGAGAGTATGAGGTGGTCACATAGCAGAATTATATTATAATAAGAAATCTATCTAACAATGGAATGGACTTCTTTTGATAATCAGTTGTAGAAATTCTAGCATTTTTTCCGAGTTCGTGTTACATTTTTCTTGTGAAATATATTTACCTAACAATAAGTAGGTAAATATTGAAACTAGTAATATTTTCAATAATTATTCAAAAATGTCTATAATAGAAATTTCTAATTTTTATTTCATGAGATAATGCCACAAAATTCGGGCTATAGAGGGTTAACGCAGCAATTAAAATGGTGATAACGTATGTAAATATTTTGTTTCAACATTTCGTGCATCTTTACATCATACAAGACCTAATATTGAATCTTGAGCCTTGCAATTTTGCTTCCTCCGATATTTTAGGAAGCACTTGGCAAAATGCATTTTCGATTTCTCAGGACAAGTGTCGCGAGAATATGTTTTCGTCTTCATCGCTGTTATTTATTTCGCAATACGCGAATGTCTCATTTATAACGTTATGAATTTGGTCTCTAAGCAACGTAAAATCAAACTCATCCTCAGTGCTTCTAATTTTATCGTTTGGCTCCGTTTTTATAACTACTAAAAACGGACCAAACTTAAAATAGTAATTTTACACACAATGCTGTGTTATGAAATACGTACAGATTCGAACATCTAAAATGTAAAGAGGAAGGATATCTACTGATAACGCAATTATTGTCACTTATCAATCACCATTCGAGTTGCTGCATTAATTCAAGTGGCGAGTGAGAGTCGCTTCTCGAGTACAAAAAGTAAAAAGGTACCGCATTAAATTAATTTAATTTATACGAGAAATTGCAAACCAGTCATTTTTATCACTTTCGTAGTTCTGGTGTTAAACGAGTAGGAAAATAAATGTTATACTTAATTATAGTTACATGGTTGTAAATATCTGTTACACAGAAGTAATAGGTAACGGATACACAAGATAAAATTATCGTATAACGGTTATGGTGTCTTTTCTGTAAATAAAAAGAATTAGAAAAACTGAAGCTTAATTCAATAGATTAAGATAACGTAGTTGCTTCACATTATTCCTTGTTAGAACGTCGGTCTAATAAACTGATCGGTAACGCTACATTTAACGTAACTTATAATGGAAGAATAAATATAAGATCCGTCTGTTCAACCATCTCTTCTTCTGAAATAAATTAGAATTTTATTTAAATTCTTTAATGGTTAACTTCAATTAAACAACTTCAACTGCGAACTGTACAATAAGATATTAGATTTGAATTTCTTACGACTGTAGAGTTCTTAAATGTCTACTTATAGGATAAGTCCAAGATACTTCGACCGCTTTTTGAAAAAAAGCCATTGCATTCTTCGTTTTTTACATTTTTGTTGCTTTGGGCAAATTAAAGCGGCGCATAAGTAATTTAGAATAAATGTAAATCATACTTCGCGACATATTAAAGTATTTATTTCCTTTTTTAATAAAAAAATACCAACATTGCAAATGGACGACTTCATCCGCATGTAATGATAATAGATATTTAAAAAATAGATATTAAATTTGTCAGCTAAACAAAATTAAAAGCTACCTGACATTAAGAAGATCATTATTATCGTATAATAAGAATTATTTACGAGTAAGAAAGGGATTTTAAAACACACAGCACTAATTATCACAAAATCGGTTTCTGAAGTATTTAAATTAAATTTCTTCCTGAAGTTCGTCAAAGGACAATAGAATTATCCGTACGCACCAGTAAATCAAAACGGTGGCATCGTTTTGCCGATGTTGATTCAAGAAATGCATCGACATCTGTCGCGCATTGTCCACGCATTTTCATCCGACCCAGATCATTCCGTATTTATACACCGGTTTCAAAGACACAGAATGGAACAACAGCCACTATGCAGCCCGAGTATCAATGCAGACCAGTGCAATGAAGTCTATGGGAATTGTGCGAGCCTCTAGTCCATCGACGAGCACAACACACCAGCCATTGCCTCGGGTCATCAGCATCGTTTAAATAGGAATTTTAGCCCGTAGCATTTCCTTATTTGGTCCATACGAATTAGCAGCTTTAGTACCTATTACTTGAACAATAACTGTACGAATATATTAATATCTTTTCGATTTTTTATTATTCGAACATATTCGTACGGTTAGTTCGGGATAGTTCGACAATTGGGAGAAACCGGCCGGTATTAATATCTCAAAATAAAACAAATAAATTGGCTTACTATATTTCTCATACTGAAAATTGTCGCAAAACTGTGTATATATTATAAATTACATTTAAAGTTTTGTGCATACTAGAAAGTAAAACTAAAAAAAAATATTTCGAAACCTCTGTAAACGAAGATGTGGACGTTTTTTCATGATGGATGCTCTGCGCATGCAAACATTTGTGATTTATGTGGAAAATTTAAAAAAAAGCAACATATCAACTAATTTTGTTTTGTATTATGTTTTGTATAAGCAACATTTTTTTTATATTTGTAATGAGTGGACGCTCTAACCCGAACATGCGGATGAAGCCGTCCATTTGCAATGTTGGTATTTGGTTAAAAAAGGAAATAAATACTTTAATATGTCGCTAAGTATGATTTACATTTATTCTAAATTACTTATGCGCTGCTTTAATTTGCCCAAAGCAACAAAAATGTTAAAAATGAACAATGCAATGGCTTTTTTCAAAAAGCGGTCGAACTATCCTGGACTTACTCTATAAGTAGACATTTAAGGACTCTACAGTCGTAAGAAAGTTCGAACGTGCAATCGGAATCTCGAATTATTTTCGTATAATTAGCAAATGACAGAAAATGTTCATAAAATCGATTCGAAATTAATGAATTTTTCGAAAACAAATAACTAAACAATCGTACATCCTGGTATTTAATTCCAACAATAAAGGTACAGTGACGGTGATATTTTTATTTCGACTACAAAAGTTAACATTCAGATCAAAGTAAGATGTTACTTCTTCAGGAATTTCAACTAATCCAGAGAAACCGATAGCTCAGTTTAGAATATTCATAAAATGAAAGAAAACAAATTTTTTATCGACAAAAAAAATTGTTTATGTCTTTATAAAGATTAATGGATCCAATTAAGACGAATATGAAGCAAAATATTTATCATATAAAACATTTACAAGTTTAATGTCGCGTTTACGCAACAACAGCTATTAATGGGTCAACACTAAAACTACCAACGATTAAAGTGTACTTATTTGTACTACAAAAATGACAATACATACTTAAAAAAAATTCATAACGCAATAGAAAGAAACCTTTAACCATATATTTTACAGAAAATCGCAAAAATATTCAAAAATGCGACATTACAAATCTATAGAATTTTTATGAAAAATTACGAACCGGTCACTTGACCGCTCAGGTTGTTTTAACCCTTTGCATTCCAAGACTTTTTTAACTTTCAAAGGGATATTCCGATAACTTAAAGTGTTCCTTTGGAAAGAAAAAAAGAAAATTATAAATGTTTACGATTTCTTATTTATTTGGTCAATTTACTTTTATTTTAAGATAAAAGAAGCGTTCGAAACGATGAAAATATAGAATCTAATTAAAAATATAATCTCTGAAGAAAATTATGCATGTCGCCATAGCGGCGCCAGCCGAGTTAGGGTTAATATTAATATTAACCCTTTGCACTCGATGTTTTTTTTCACTCATATTACCAGCAACTCGAAGATTCAAATGTTGTGGTATATAAGAAAACAAAAAACTATAACATTATTACATTTTGTAATCGTCCAACGTGCGATACCTCTTGGTACGAACTAAATATTATTTGCATTGTCTCCATAGCGGAGCCCTCGAGTTTGAAGACAAATTTTAAATGGCTCCGCTCCGGAGCCCTCGAGTGCAAAGGGTTCATCATCCCGTTCCTACACCAAGACGTATCAACAGCCTTCAAGATCCTGAAACGTCAACAAACCTCCTTCGCGGCCACATATCCACCCCAAAAAGAGGAAAACCCTTGCACCACCATTGCACGGTGGTGCAAGGGCCCGTCGGTCCCACGGATCACGAGATTTCCGTAATCGGAGAAGTAACGGGTCAGCGCGAGCAGACGAGGGGAAAGGGAAGAAAAAATGGCGTCCTGAGCGGCGGAACGCTTTGAGCTGTCCGACCATTGGACAGACAAATAAACGGGCCAAGCGGAGGAAGCCCGAATGCGAATTGTAATACAGGATGCTGGGAGGGGTGCAGAGGGCGAGAGCAGCCAGCCGACAGGTCAAAATGGATTGTTATTGGCCGAGGATTCAACCCTCGGGCCCCGCCACTCGTATGATATGCTAACGAGCGCGTGAACGTTCCGGGGGATGAAACCCTTTGCGCGAAGGGGTTGGAAGGGCGGCCGAAAATCCAATCCCTTGGCGTATCTACCGGCATCGAGGAAGCCGTACCGCGAACGATTCTGTTCCACCTTTGCAGTTACGATTCTGATCATTCGTCGAAGTCGAGTTGGGTTTCGGAGCCACATGTAGTACGGCTGCTTTTGTTTCTTCTTACCTTACGAATCGGTTAGCTTGGAGGTAGGAATATATGACAGATCGTGATGAATTTGAGGTTCAATGGAAGTTCTGTGGAAACACTCTTTGTGCTTTCTATGATTCTGTTCGTAAGATAGAACGGTTTTGTCCAGTAATGTCTTTTTTATTCAAATGTACTTTGCGCGCAAACTTTTGTTTCGAAACAAGTCTTTGTGCATTCTCGAGGAAGAGATATTTGTACGATCGAAGTTCTTTTATCAATGGATTTAATAAAATTCAGGCGTATTGCCGATAACTGTGTAGCACAAAATTGTAATTCAGCTTTTATGAAACGTCACATTGTATGGAATCACATTATGCGGAACAGAATAGCAGACCGCTAGTTTCGTTCCAGAACGTGACACAGATGCACCATTTTGCCTTTGTTGGTATTGGAAACTTCGGTTTTGTTAAAAAGAGTAATAATGGAATATTTCGCAAAATGTAAAGCTTCGCTGCTGATCATACGCGTTTCTAAAATCGCATGAATTTTGAAAAAAAGAATTAATAACTTGGAATTAACTTAAACATCCTTTTAGTATAAATATCTATGAAAACAAAATAGATTGTTGTTAATGTTTAAAGAGTTATTTAATTTTGAGTTATTAAATTCATTTGATTTTGTAATTTTTTAGAAGCAATTCTTTAACCGTATTAAAAAACAATCGTGTTAATACGACTACTATGTTGTAGACAAAAAAAGACTTGAACAGAATATTCAAAAAAATTGTACCAACTTTTAAGGATATATAGCACTTGTTAAAATAAATAAAAAATGTTTAACAATGACAGACCTAAAACCGATTTATTTCCGCATTATAAGGTTCGTTAGTTTATTCATCTTCATCTGTGATTCCATATAAAATACACGATACACAGTACCCTGTCTTATATGATACAGAAATTAAAGCAAAAAGTAGAAAAGTATTGCAATATACAGCGAGAAAAAAATTTTTAATTTTCGAACCTGTGCAACAATTTCTAAGACCATTTGATCTCTGATAACTTGGAAACAACCAACGCTTGCACAAATATTTATAAACCACTTTTTGCTTATTTTATTGCACCGTGTGACACATCGTTTTTCGAATACCCTACGTACATATATTTTTCACCAGCCTCGTTTCAGTCGCGTCCTTTAAATTTACAACGCGTCCTCACTTAGCGTTAGAAAGTATTCGCGTCAAACGGGTGTAACGTGACGAAACAACGATCGAAACAAGACTTGGAATCAGCTCGAAGCAGTCCTTGCGCCTCGAAGAGATCGTCGAACGCGATTTGGCTCGGATCCAAGGTCAAACGGATTCAGATATTTCCAGGCAACCGTTCCCCGCTTATCAGCACGGTGAGCGCGATATACGATAAGCTTATGCCCCCCAAATCACCTGTAAAATATCATAATTGTCCGGCGGCGGCGTAAAATCTTGATTGGCGACCGCGAGCGGCGTCGTCGAGTTTAATGCCGTGACTTTACAACAGCACTGAGTCACTTAACACCGACCAGTTGAATTGCCACCGCATTTCTGGAGATAGCCATGGTGGTTTCGAGCGAAAGTTCCACAACGTTGAGGGAGACGTCGCGCAGTGGCGATTCCTTATCTCTAAGCGGCCGAGACATCCAATTTTTTTAATGTAACGCAGCATCTTTGTGTTTCCCTTGCAATAAAAGGGAACTCAAGGGAATAGAGTCACTTTCGATGGTGTGAAGTTGTTCGATGTTGCACGGTATTAAAGACGATTAGAAATATACCTACGTAGGTATCGCGTATTTTTGTAATTTAGGATAGACCGAGGCGAATCGGATCGAAATAAAAATTCGGTCGAAAGATTTTTAAGTTGAAACATTTTTTTATTATCGATGTTTGAATTAAATTGGTATTAATTACGAATTTATAATAAAAAGTTAACTTTCTAAATTTCGACTATTATTGTTTTACTATCAAAAGAAAATGATTCGATTCGCCTCGGTTTACTCTATTGCAGTTACAATAGGTATTAGTATTTTTTTGAGAACAGGAGGAGGTGAAAAGTAAAAGCAAATTTGTGGAAAATGCTAATTGAAATCGCTTTAACCCTTTCGCTACGAAGAGCGTATATATATCAATCGCATGACAAAGCAAACGTGCAAAAAGTCCACGACAAGCAG